>VOQK01026908.1:0-10545 GCA_015052645.1 Benitochromis conjunctus
AAAAAAAAAAAAAAGCCTAATCTGTCCAACTACATAAATTCCACATTTGTAACATTGACCCCCCTCAAGCGGGCGCAGTTGTCCTGTTCTGTGTTGATGAGGTTTAGTCCTCAGGAAGCGCAGGCAGTGGCCCTTTGAGGACAACTAGAAGAGGAGAGCAAAGACTGACAAACACGGTCAGGGCAACCAAAGGCTGCATGCTGCTTTACCTTGAGACCCATCCCCTCTGCTCCCTGCTCTGCTTCAAGCCAAAGTGACTGGAATACCAGACACGGTTCAGACTACATACTTCTGAAAGTTCTCTCTAAGTAAAAGAGAAAGAAAGAGCTGCTTGTTTGAGTGAGGGAATTTAATGGAGAGAATATCATGGGGAAATGTAAAAAGAGAATTATAAAGGGAATGTGTTTGATTGAGACAGTGGTGGACAGGAAGAAAGTAAAGGAGACGGATCAAGAAAAAAAATTATCTTTACAGAGGAGAGAGAATAAAGGCTGCAATGACTGTGAGAAAGTAAGGGAAAGAAAATAGTAACAGACATCCTGACAGAAAGACATTCAAAGAATGGCATTGCGACTGTGTAGTGTGTGTGTGTGTGGGTGTGTGTGTGAGAAAGTCTATTTGCCTGTTCATTCCGTTTCTGTATGCGTGTTGGATGAAGGCTCTACCATACCGGTTGTGTTGCTGCAGGATAGTGTGCGTCAGGCTCCATCAATATGACATGTCTTTGATGTGGAAATACAAGGAGCAAAACCCCAGCCAGCCTCAGTCCAGTCCCCAGTGGGGCACATCTACCACAGTGCATGTGCATACATGGGTATTTGAGTGAGTGAAAACAGAGAAAAGGGGGAGAAAAGGAAACGCGGAGAGCCACAAGCCACAACAAGCGCTAAACATGACCAATCTCAATGCTTAACTGCCATTCTGCAATGAGGCAACAGTTGTGACGTGAATATTTTCAGAACCAAAGGGACTGTGCACTCAATAGTCAATATTGTGGAATCAATATTGTATGCAAATGAAGTTAATAAGCATATTTGGGCCACTGTTGAATAATACAGTGCCGTGATGCTTTTTGCAGCAAAACTGACACATTGATTTGCGTTTTGGCACGAGCCTCATTCTCGTATGCACTTAATAAATAGTAATATAAATATTTCAGATTTGTGTATTTTTACAATTATTATTTTATAATTGTTAAAAGTGGAGGTTGTTAATATATCCCAGTCTGGCAATCAACAGTGACTATATTGGTGTCTTTGGATGAAGTGCCACCATGACCACCACTATATGGTGTTGGTCATGGTAGACTGGACCGTTTGAAGAAGAGACGGGAGGATAGTGTTTAGACTTTATGAAGCAAATGCAGTTCCTACACTGAAAAGATATATTACTTTGGCAAGGTTTTACGTTTGCATTTATCTATGAGGCCCTCAGGTTTTCACACACATGTTGAACAAAGGGGAGGTGTATAAAAGACAATATAGAAGCAGTCTGGGAGAAACAAGGGGTTAAATCACAAACAGGAATAGAGACCAGGAAGAGGAAAGGAGAAGAAAAGAGCTTGCTATTAACCTGGACTGTGCCATTTCTGCTGTGCGTTAGCAAGCAATGGCTTCGAAGGTGGAAATCAAACCACCAGGTCAGTCATATACACGACTATTTTACTAAAAATCAACTTGTATCCTACTTTATTGCCAATAATTTGTTAAAAAAAAAAAAGGTGGGATTTGTGGTGGAACCTTTGATGGCTTCTGGGGGCCATGGTAGACAGAGTTTTAGATTCACTATCCTTTTGTAGCTTGCTAACTTTGCCAACTTCTGAATACCTGAGTGGAACATAATTGTAACATCAATGCCACAGCAGCTACATGCAGCACAGAGGAAAATGGCCTTCAGCATGGGAGTGTGTCTAAAATCAGCAGCAAGAAAGTGCAGATACGTCTTTGCCAATTCTCTCATGTTATTCTCTAGTCATTTAAGTGGGTTGATGAAATGTAATTCATATAAAACTCCAATACAAATTCAATGAAAACACAGAGATTTGGTATTAAAACCCTTTTTCAGGAAAAGTTTTATAACCAGCCTTGTATTGTAATGATGTAGCCTGCTAGCATGTTCACTGTAACACGAGTACAGGTTTTTGCTAACTGTAGCTGGGGCCTTGCCATCAAAAATAAACTTTTTCTACTCAGCTCTTCTGTCGCCTGAGGCTGGGGACTGATGTAGTGATTTGTGCTGCTCAATGCAGCCAACAACAGAGCAGTTTCAGCGCTTACCTCTTTGCCTTGACATAATGCTAGGAGTTCCTGCAATTGCAAGAACAAAAAGGCGCACCTCAAGCCATTTAGCTTTGTGCCACTGCAGATATGACGGATACAAAAATAGCCTCTTAAGAAAGAAGATAGAACTGATTGAAGGCACAGCAGGTGTCAGACGCCATTGCCTATGTACTGAAACTAGTACTTCTCGAGTTTTATAGTGGCTTTTTTTTTTCTCCATGCTTGACTGCTTGCTAGCATGTACTTGCATGTCTCTAAATGTTGGTTTATGTGTGTATTTTGTGTCGTCCTCATCTCACCTAGACTATGTGAGTCTCCGAGTGTCCAAGTGCAGTCTCTATGAGAGGTCAATGGCTGCTGCGATAATGCTTAACTGATGCTGGCTGTCAATAGTCATTCACCAGGAGAAAAGTGCTCCGCCTGTTCAGTAAATTACACAGTGCGACGTGAGCTGTGAGGTTCAAAACAACCTGACCCCACTGTTGTTGTGAGAAACAATAGAACAATGACTGCAATCAGCTTTTCCAGCAACCATCTGTGTCATGCTGCTGACTACAAAACACCTTTCCATTACTCCAGGGCTGCAGCTATTAGCTCACCATGCCATTGACTCCAAAGTGAGATGGAGAGGTTATTGTAATGCCACATTAGATTGTCTCTGACCCTTCTTTATCTAGTGCTTTGTTTTGCTGACCTTGGCATAGGTGGGCTTTTTGAATGCTATAAAGCTTGTGAAAGTGATCATTTTTCACAATGGCTTGTTTTTCGAGAGATCAACATGCTTGTGAGATGTGAGATTATACTGGAGATTACTACAATGGCTTTTTGAATATGCTTTGTGTATGTTCGAGACACGTCTTTCTCCTTTTTTCCTTGACTCTCTTCTTCTCACGGCTTCAGCAAGTATTCCAGGGAGCAGTATGAAAAATTGTCCACCATGCACAAGAACATGCAGAAGCTGTATGAAAATACAGGCAGCTATTTTGCCTTTGACCCCCACTCGGTCAGTGTGGAAGAATTCTTCGGAGAACTGGCCAACTTCCGCATGCTCTTCATGGTAAGTGCAAACTTTCTGATTTTTTTGCACATGAACATGTTCCTTCAAAGTAGGCGCATACAGTGACTAACAGAAGTCACCACCCACACATGCGCATACTTTGCACACACTTACTTGCACACACTTGGGTGTCAGTGAATTGAGAACACAGTTTGTGTATTACACGTGCATGCATTTTCATCCAACTTCCAGGGTCCTGACAGGTGGTGAAAACATGTGCGAAAATTACACTGCTATACTTTCATGGATGAACTTGAATAGAAAAAGGGGATACCAATTATGTAGTGTCGCACTGCCATTAGTTTGGAGGACTTTGGAAGGATATACAAAGAAAGAAATATCAAAATCTAAGCAGAAGAGGCTGAGGTAGTCATTAGTAATGGACCAGCTCTGAAAGCAAATTTTCCATAATGTACCTCAACAGCATCTCAACCCTCCGTCAGGTAAATGCTTACAGCTTTCAAACTCTACACTGTTAGTCCATCAGTCAGGCGTCTTCTTCTTAGTATTTTTTCCCTCATGTTTTCAATTGCAACAACTCCAAAGACATCACTATGGTCTTACCTAGGTTATTTTGGCAGACATCTTCAAAGCTAAAAAAGAAATTATGAAACTTTAAACGATGGTGAAAATAATGGTGAAATAATTTCTGCCATCTGATAATCTGTCAAGATGTTCTGATATTCTGGTGTTTCTGAGTCACTTTTTTCACTTATTTTTCTGAATAGTTCTTTAATGTTTAGTTTGGTAAACAATATGTCAACTTAATGAACTGGAGAATTTCTGTTAAGTCATCACGCCCTGTTTGATTTACCTGCCTTTGTTCTAAACGTCAGTTTCAGAAATGAGGCTGATTGTTTTTAACACACAATATTAAACATTTAACATGTTGATTTTTAAGAAAAAGAGCAGATAAGTGTAAACTTTCTCCTCATGTCACACTTCCTTGACCGGAAGAAAGCATCTTAAATTAAAGAGAAAAAAAAAAACAGGTCAATCAAAGCAAGACTACTAAGAATGTGAGCATGTATGATTGCTTCTTCTTATAAAAGAGGCTTCAGCAAGCTTCATAACCTGGTAAACAGTGTCAGTACAGTGTTTGTGTATACATGTGATGTCTCTACAAGGCAATGTAGAGAGCATTCTGAGGTTACAATCTAATATTTACATATCTATTCTTTTACGTATATGTAAAAAAAAATATCTTTACACTAATTTTAAGGTAAGTACTTTTTTGTCTGCAGTTATAAAAGTACAGGATCGTACATGAGAAATGCGATGAGAAAGGTTTGCGGTTCACTAAATGTGAAGTAGCATTTTAAATTGGATTAAGGGAAATAAAAAAACACCCTCTGCTACTTACAGCAGTGAATAAAGGGCAAAGGGAGATTAGTGTGTAAGAGGTAATATTAATGATAAGATAAACATCCTCTGTTAAGTAGTCTGTTAAACATTCATTCAAGTGTGTGTGATTTTTCCACCTTGAACAGTCTAGTCATCCCTACCGGCAATGCCCCGAAAGCTCCTGGTGTCAGGATGATGACATGGTGTCCAGACGGCACATCCTCAGTCTTCACAATCTATTAATGTGAATGGCAAGGTCCCCTTGTCTGAATCCTTTCCTCTCTTTTCTCTGATCCCCGTTTGAAACCAACTTTTCATTCCCACTGATCAAAGTGCACAACCACACAACATAACGCTCCCTTGAGGATTGCAGAGTTGCATGTCTCTAAAAGAAGCATCCACCCAAGAAAATAAATTATTCTCTCAAGCAAATAGCTGCAGATGAATATTTTATTACTGATTTTAACGTTCCTTCTATGGTTAAGGGGAGGGAAATGACTGGGATATAGTTTTGTGAAATGGGGGTTGGTTTATAAGTTAATATATTCATATAACAACAATCCTTTAATCACCATATTCTTCAGATATTATTTATAGTTTTTGGCTTTTCAGCTCTGCTGACAGGAATGCTAATCTCATCTGCTTGCAGAGCACAAGAAATCGATGCTTGTTTATACTTTAATTTTATTTCTCTTACCCTGTGAAAACAACTGTGCTAGCTTCTTTTCAGCACATCGAACGCTTCTTCTCAGCTCTTCTTGTCGGTAAAGCAGTTTTAGGGCGACACCTGCATGTTGTTTATCTATGAAAACGTTGACCTGCATCCGCCACTGCTGATTTGTTCCAACTGGCAAATCAGATGAAAACTGGGACTCTTTGCCATTCACGTAAATTTAACTTCTTAATATGCCTGGTGTGTCTCACACTCTTATTATAATATCGAGACATTGCGTTGTTTGACTTTCTTCCGTCTATGTTGCATTGCCTTGTGTAATGCATTCACATCACAAAGCATGTGCAGTATTAAAGAATTCCATTGCAATACAGTCACCCTAAATTGCTTTTGCTAAAAAGCTAGGGCTTAATGCACCCGACCGACATGAGGCATTTGAGTAAACGCATTGACAGACAGTCCTCACAGAACTGAATGTAACTGATAAGAGAATCCATTAACTCGATTTTCCTTCTGTTTCATTCTCCTTTTCTCCCTCACTCCTGTCCCATTCTCTCTGTTTTTTTTCCTGTGGCCAATGAATTATTATTTGATTTCAGTACATGGAGTCAGTATTCCAAGAGTCCAACAATTTGTTAATTTAATGCTGCTGCCATATTCTGAAATTGAGTATGAGTGAAATGCAATCGCAGGGTCTGTATATGTAATCCTGACCAGGAGCATGGGGATGAGGATTTTTTTTTCATTAATGAGTTATCAAAGCACAGCAGATGGGCTGGGATGAACTAACAGTCTTCCTTGTTAATTGAGTGACTTTCTAATAAGACCAAAAGACCCAGACTGGGTTCACAAAGTAGCAAGATAGAGCATCTAAGAGATTAGAGCGATGGTTTCTGTGTGTCTGTGTGTGGGGGTGGATCCGTCCACTTTTTAGCCCGCGTGGTATTTCTAAAGCTTCCTAATTCCTTCACAATATGAGAAATGATCATAATCAAGCTGATGATGCTAAAGATGACACTCTGGCAAAGACTGCGCTCTACCTTCTTGCTGAATCACTGTCACATTTCCTCAGGATGCTTCTAGTGGCGCACAGTCATTAAATTCTTCGCACCAGATTTTAGAGGTCACCTATCAATATGGGAATACATGTATACCACAGAGCAGAAGTCTCACAATCTGTAACCTATAACTTCTTGAAGACATTTTCCCCAACATCCTGGCACACACTGTAACAGATGGCTAATAAACACATTTGCTGCTTAAAGCCCAGGCGTTGTAGTGTTTGTAAAATTCAAATGAGATATAGCAGTGACACTCTCTGTGTGAGATCACTGGTGCAACTGAGCAGTTGGAAATACTTATTGCTCCCTCATTGGACTGGCAAACCTGTATGCATGGGAGGGGAATCATGCTGTGGGAGATGTATTGTGTTGTGCAGGGTCAAGGAAGAACAGCAAACACATTTCATGAATTATTGAAAGAACAGACCTGGAAAGGGAAAAGTCTGCCTGGCCTTTGTTGGTGGGTTGGACGTGGACGTTCCACAGCGTTCAGTTTCATGCCAGGTGTAGAGAGGAGAGTACCTACAATCTCCATCGCAAACACACACCGAGTGTGACATGCACTCTCTTCATCTCATGGCCTCTGTGAGCCTCGGCGCTATAGTGTGCTGCTTCAGTGGTGATGTTGTCAATCATCACTTGAAGATGCTATTTTACAAAACCACATTTTGTCTTGTGTCTGAGTTTAAACATTCATACAGAGCACAGCCAGGGCCCGTAAATGTAGGGTTTTACAGTTTTATTTAAGGGTTATGGGGTCAAATTGTCGCTATAAAAGATAACAGTCATTGCGGTGTATATTCAAAGGCCAGTTTTTTAAGCTAAATGTTTTTTCTCGAAGAGCATTTTCATTTCAAAAACCTCCGTCGCTCAATTGAAATATCATGTGGCCACCAGCAAAATCAGTAAAAATAAACCGGCTGCTGTTTTTGCTTTATTTGTTGCAGCATTTGTATTTGAAAAATCTCACCTCAATTAAATAAGAAGTTTGCTGCACCTTGACTAAAATTAGATTTGCACTTAGATTTGCTGTGCGTCACAGGTGGTCAGGCAGTATAATCCACCAATTTAATTTGCGCTAGCAGCAAGTCTTGGCACTTTGCAACCACCTCGGATCAGGTTTTTTGAAGACCCTATACACTTCATTAGTTACAACTTGCGAGTACCCAGTTGGGTCCTCTTTTGCCCTCAGAATTGCCATAATTTCTTGTGGCATAGATTACAAAAGGAGCTGGAAACAAACAACATTACATCCCAAATATGGTCTGTTGGTTTGAGATCAGGAACCCAGTGTGGACTTCTACTGTTGTAGCCCATCTGCTTCAAGGTTCACTGTGTTCTGCATTGAGAGATGATCTTCTGCATGCCTTTGTGATAATGCGTGCTTATTTGTGTTACTATTGCCTTCCTCTCACCTCGAACCAGTTTGGCCATTCTCCTCTGACCTCTGGCATCAACAAGACATTTTTACTGAAAAAAAACTGCTGCTCGCTGGATATTTTCTCTTTTCTGTATCACTCTCAGTAAGCCCCAGAGAGGGCTGTGTAAGAAAATCCCAGTAGATCAGCAGTTTCTGAAATAGTCAGCCAAGCCTGTCTTGTACCAACAGCCTCGCCACATTCAAAGTCACTTAAAATAATCTTTCTTCCAGATTCAGATTCTCACTTTGAAATTAAGCAGATTGGCTTGACCGTGTCTACGTACCTAAATGCGCTGAGGTGCTGCCATGTAATTGATTCATTAGATATTTGGGTTAACAAGCGAATGAACAGGTGTACCTTATGGAGTGGCCTTTGTGTATATAAATGACAAGAGCACAAGGACAAGAGTGTGAGCCCCAGCACTAATTTCTGTGGAATCAGGGGCATTAAAAAAAGTCAAGGTTAAAGGAAAAAAACAAACAAACAACATAAAATAAAGCATTAAGAGTCTGGGGACATTGCAGCAAGGTAACATTCAGGTTATGGATATAGTAAGCTAGAAAAGTCATTACTCATTTTGTATACAATGTTGCAGTAGTGTAACATGCATCAGTAACACAGAGGTTAATATATCTTTCTTGAGCTCTCAGTGGGATTACTCTATATATTGTTTAGCACTATAAACAATATCTAAGCTGGTTCAGGAGGAACCATAATTCTTGCCTTATGCATCAAAGAGTTTGAAATCAGGTTGTCCATATGAGGTGTGTTTTTTATTAAGCAGATCTCATGGTGATGACTGTTTCCTCTTCAGTGTCTTCCTACGGTATACGGAGCTGCCAAGAAAATGAGACTTGATACGATCAGTCGCTGCCAGTGGCAAAATTGGGGTGGCCAAAGAGAACGGTAGAGTGAGAACTACGAGGACAGTGAGCACATATTTGGTGCTATGGTAATTAGTCGTGCTGTTTGATTAGAGCGACGTGATTATGTTGCATAATCGTGTTTACAGTCAGAATTAGTTGTTTGTTTAAAATAAATTTTGCCGACAGGATTTTATATGCAATCTGCATAATTTATCTTCCAACTAATGCTGTAAGTGTTGAGCATTACAGTGACAATATTCCCAAAATGAATCCTGTCAGCGGACGATGACAAACATTTTGAACTTCCTGTTATTTGAACGAAAAGTTCAGTGTTTTATTACTGAATATACACATGCGCTGCTTTCATCCTTACTAATTCCACATAGCATTATAGTGTTCGGACTAGTTTGTCTTTGTGTATCTGTTTCATTTGCACAGCTTGGATGCGACGATAAAATATTGGTTGAACTGTGAGTGTTTACAAATCTTTTTCAGCCACAGAAAGAAAATGTAAGTTGTTCCATTTTCGAAGTACAGTTAACATGACGTCATTATTGCCACACCCCTTTACCCCTCTTTCTCCCTCTCTCTCTCTCTCGTGCTCTCTCATTGCCCTTGTCATCTAACAAGGAGACAGTGACAATGAGGGCTTGTGTCCTTGGACATGGAGAAAAGCTCTGCTATTGACTGGCATGATGAGCTGCTTTTTCCTTGTTCCTTTCCCACAATCCCCATAATCCCTCTGTCTTAGCTGCCAACACGACACACACATCAGGACCACAGGGGCATTAGATGGGGGGCCTACTGTCGCCACTTATTATATCAGTGCACAGACAGGGCCATGCCTTCACTTACTGATGCACACACACATGCATACATGAGGGGAACACCACAACAAGCAGGAGCACAAAGATGGTTTTCACCATAGGCACATATGCATGTATATGTGTACATACAGTATAACCACTCCCACATGGACACCCACCTACAATGGGTCCTGTCCAGGGCTGCACCACAGACCTGAAATGAAACAACTTTTTTTCCTTTTCTTTTTTTTTATTCAAAGGTCACTTGGTTGCATCTTATTCTCTGTTGGCACAAGAACAAACTGACACATTTGTAAAGGCTGAATACATACTGTTGATTATCTCTCTTTCTCTGACTCCTGACATTTCAGCTGGCCACGAAAAAGCAGAAAGATTATATCTTTTTCCCTCCTCGGTGACCATCACATTTCTGCTACACCTTTTAAAGTTGTGGCATGTCCATATGACCATATTGATGTGTTGTTCATAACAAATGAGCTCCTGATAATAAAACTTTATAAGTTTAGCAGTTGAATGTTACACATAAAGCATGATATATTGTTTTGTTTTTGGGTTTTTTCCCAGCAGTTTATCTGCAACTATCAAACTTTCCTCTGAGTAGAATTTCCTAATGACATGCTGCTGCTTCTGAACACTATACAGTAGTGAATATGCTAAAAAAAAAAGAAAGAAAAAAGTGGTTGTGGCAGGAGCCAAATTCTGATTTTATCTGTGTTTGTGTCTCTGTGCGTGTGTCTCATCAGGAAGCAGTGAAGGAGAACCACAAGAAAAGGGAGATGGAGGAGAAGATCAAGAGAGCCAAGCTGGCGAAGGAGAAAGCAGAGCGTGAGAAGCAGGAGCGCCAGCAGAAGAAGAAGCAGCTGATTGACATGAACAAAGGTATGCCACTTCTCCCCATGCCGCCACCGAGGCGGAGATGGGAGAACTCGGAGGACAAGAACGGGAGGATGGAAAGGGGATTTCGTGGAAATTTGCTTCACACAGATTTGAACCGAAGCAAGAGGATAGTGTGTAGGA
>VOQK01026908.1:12867-24732 GCA_015052645.1 Benitochromis conjunctus
GCTTTGTGAAGTATTAGAAATCCTAATGTAGGAAATTGCTTATGAAATCATTACCCAGTCACCCCATTTGTTTTAATTTGCTCTAAGTGGATTTCCATATTCTCTTCAACTGACCAGATGTTCAGCATTTACTAAATCACTTTACTTCACTGGAAATAACTGTTGAACACTGTAGAATAAATCCAAACTAATGGTTCTGTCTCAAACAAGAGAAGATGGTTCGGCGCAGCAGGATATTTTTTATTGCAGCATATGAAACAATGTCACAAACAGCATGCTGAGTGTGTCAAGTGCCCAAGCATGGTAGAGCATCTGGACTTTACTTCTCTAAGGCATTTGTGAAGAGTACCAGACCCCTCTGGCTGCTTACTCGGCTGGCATCACTGAGGTCAGTGCCCCCGTCTGGGGCAAGTGTCTGAACCCACATGTCAACTGTATACCCCAGTCAAATTCACTAAGCTTTGAACAGAGCCGGGAAGCACACATGCTTCTTTGAGCTCAATTCAGCTTGGCATAAGGCACATAAAAGGAAATAAACACGCAACCAGAAAAAAAGTAATAAGTCAAACATTTTATTTAGTCCATGGGAAATTTGTTTTACTTTTTTTTTTTTGGTCTATTTTTCTCAGAAAAAGATACAAAACAAAATCTAATCTAAAAGTTCCCTTCACCACATGAACATCTAAAAATACTCTGTCAACCTGAAGAATATAAAGCTTAAAAGCATATTGGTTATAACCTTCGAAGTTCACATTACCTTTTATGAGTGTACCAACTACCTGCTAACTCAGTTGGAAACACAATGAAGTGTTATCCAACTTTATTACTTCACTAATTGCGGAAAAATATTTGAATGGAAAACTATATTTCAGTCAAATCAGTTCTTATAATTGTACCAGAGGGTATTACTAAAACCCTAAAACCAAACCAGAGGCTGCACAGATGCTGTTTTTATGATTACGTTTTACTTGCAAAGGGATCATTTTTTTAGAGACAGAATTAGAGCCCACCCAGCATCAGTCCATTGCAACAGCTTGCAGGCACACTAACAGAATGTAGATCCATACATTTGATTGCTCACTGGGATTTTTACAGCAGATTAACATGTTTAGGCAAAATGTTTGTGTTTGTGATTAAAAAAAAACCCAATTCTATTGAACACATAGTATATTCACCTTCAGTCGCTATCTTTTTTCACAAAACATCTGGTTGAGGTTGAGTATATGGCATATTCTCTCACTATCTTTACAAATTCCCGGAGCTCATGAATGTGTAACACTGGTATATTCTTAACATCACAAGGTTCAAGCCAACAGACATTAAGCAACATTTCCAATAATTCAAGGCCCGCTGTGTAAAACATAGTTAGTTGTAGGGTACCTGGGTCGTCCACCCAGTGTTTTGTGAATTTTGGTTCTTTGATTTTTGTTTATTTCATTATGTTCTCTATGTGTCTTAATTTTCTTAGTCTAGTCTGCGTGCACTTCTAGTTTATTTAATAGTCCTGATGTGTAGTTCTTAGTTTTGTTACGGTGCCTTCCCTGTGCTCTGGTGTCTCGCTGTCTCTGTTATGTTTTCATATCTGTTAATTCCCGTTCTCATCTGCGTCGTGTCTGTCTAGGTTTGGTCCGTGTGTGTCTTCCTGTTACTTCCTGTTTTACTTTGATAGTCTCCTGTCTTTGTGCGTCATGTTCTGTTTTGCTCTCCTCTGTTGTTGTAATTAGTGCCAGCCATGTTTCCCAGGTGTTTCCTCTTTGCCCTGTTCCCCTCTTGTATTTAGTGTCTGTGCCTTTCACATTTTGAGGGCACAATATATATATATAAGATAAAGCTTAATTAGGTTAGGCCTAGACTGTCTTTCACTCCGCAGTGTTTGGTTTTTCTTGTGTACAATCCAGATTTTTTTATATGCCTCAGCTCCGTTCTACACACAGTGCAACATTTAAATGTGCAATCAAGATGATGTACGTGTAACTTTACATGCACATGTACATTAGATTTTAGGAATATGAATCAAATTTATCCTATTATGAACTTGTTGTTATAATAGTGCTTGTTAAGTTATTTCTATTTTTTTATACAAATAATTTCTTTTTCTGAAAAGCAAGTGTCAATTAGTGTGGCATGCTAAATTAAAATTACATATTTCTCTGCAGCTGGCTGGCTGGTTGTGGCCGGCAGAGCCCTGTCAGGAATGACAGCGGTAGAGATGTAGATTGATGGTTTTGTGTGACACTGACAGCTGCCGGTAGGCCAGTGCATACTTACGTTGCAGCCATGCCAGCCAGGTGATCATAGACAGGGACTGACAAGCGGCAGTGGGTTGGACAGGTTGGCTGTCTAGGTATGCATGTGGCTCCACAGCACAGCAGACATGGCAAACAATATTACCAGGGGAGATAGCTTATAGAGACATGGAGGTCAAAAATCCAGGGGAAAAAATATATACTTCTGAGCTATATTCTCTCTTTTCCTCATCTTAGCTTAGAAAATGAAGCAAGCTTTAGAGCACTGAAACTGACCTTCTTGTTTGATATATAATATGATGAACAAGATAGACCTTTCAGAATTCAACAATGATATATAAAACCACTCGTCTGAGTTTACTACCTGTTTTTCCACAAAAAACAACATCTTCGAAAAAGACCAGTGATGCCTTCTTTGCCTGGTTATAGATTTGCGATTTCTGATGACTTATGAAAATGAAGTCTCATGCTACATTGGCATGTGGCTGTAAGTGCAGCATAATGCCAAACTTTGAACAAATTGCCTTTTCTTTGTCCTTGCATGTAAGCTGTCTCAATTTAGAGTGCAAGAAGTGCAAGCCATCCTCGGAAACTTCTGCATATGAACCGGTGAATTCTGCCATTACCTTGAAAGACGGGAACAAGGGCACCAGGATTATCTGCTGTCATAGACCTATTCTAATAAATAACAGCATATTAGATTGTGCTGTATCTCCAGTCAGAATCGGGATCTGCCTCAAGGAGATGATGGCACGGAGATTATAGAGGACTGCATCTCAGTGCTCTTGGCCCAAACAGAATAAACTGAAATATGTGGGGGGAAAAAAGACATGCAAGGATTAAATACAATTTGTTGAAAAATGCCATTTTGTAAATGAAAGTAATACAATAAAATAGTCATCCACTAAATTCCCCGATTTTGATGTTTCCAGTACGTTTCTAAAATTAAACGTCAGCATATTAAAATGACCCTCATGCTTTATAGGGAAGCTTTTAGTATTACATGATAAATACCCCACTCATTAGCAATTAAAGGCAGCCAGGGAATAGTTTCTCCCATATTTTTTATCTGTCTGCATTTTGTAGGTGTACTGGTGTATTTTTTTTCTGATGTTCTTTAGTATTAGGAGAAATACAAACAAAAACAAAAAACTCAACTGAGCATTATTTATGTAATTTTAGGAAGTGAGAAGCTCATCTCTAATCACTAATGTCATTTCTGACTTTGTGTGCATGTCTCCCTGTACAGATGGAACATTCCTGCAATATTCTCTCTGCCATTGCTTTCAGATGTATTCTTCTTCTGCTTGGTGAAATCAGCTCCGGCACAGTTGAATCTCATTAATTTGTGGGTGGTTCAAGTGTCTGATCATTTCCCCTCCCAGATCTGGACCTCACCAGTCACTTTACAGTCAATCAAACCTAATTACCCTCACTACAAAGACCGTCAAATCCATTTAGCTTCCCCAGGCAGCACCGCCTTTCACTGATGTGAACAGCCCATGTGGGGTTTGGTTCAGATGTTATCTTGATCTGGATTCCAAAACTGCATCCACTATCCAAATATGCCACTCATCAAAAATAAAGACTCTGCACAGGATGGATGAAATCCACAATCCTTAAAATCAGCGGAGTATTCTTCCACTGGTTATTTGGCATTGCAATCTTACCTGAATCTTTTAACTGACCCAGTTATAAACACATTACACATTACATTACATTAGCAACTGCCATCAGAACCTGTCACGTTGATGTAGATATTTAATATCTTGTCCATGTTTCCGAAAAGCACAGTCAAAGTAGCCATTGTTCACTTGTTTATGTTTTAGAGATTTGAGGTTGCTCAAATGCCAGACCGCATTACACCTCCTCCATCATTGCAGTAGATAGCGTTGCACAATAAAACACCATTCCCTCTCAAGGATCCGCCGAAATCTTCACATAGACTTTTTCCACTAGCACCGTGCCAGCAGAATGTTTGTAAAGATAATGACCTAAGAGTTATACACACTGTGGCTTTTCACAATAGCTAAACAGCAGCTTTTTGCTGTGATAGCTCAGCAATGGAGAGCTGATGAGTAGACGATGACACACGAAAAATGTTGCATGAGGTAAAACAGAAACGGCACTGAAAATAAACTTGTCCCCACCAAGACCACAGAGTGGCGTCACTTAACAGTGAGAGTTTGGTTTATAGAAGACACCATTAAAGTATGTATAGACCTTATTGTATATGGCCTGCTGCGAGGTCACTTCAAAAAAATTCATGTGGGTCAGTCACTACCATAATGTTGTTAAATTAAGCAGAACCTCATTAATGGAAAAAAAGAAGTAGTGGTCTTCTCTGATGTGAGGACAGGCACGGCCCTGCTGGCACCCTGACACGATGACCCCATGTGGCTCATCTAAACTGTGTCATCTTAACATCTGTCAGTGCTGGGTTGGAGCTGTTGTTTGTGTGTTGGTGTTACTGGCCAAGCTAGCCAAAAGCAATGGATAGATGGTGATAGCAGTATGGTAACTCGGGGGGCCTGCAGGCAGTAGAACCAAATGATAGCAGAGGAAACAGAGTGTGGTGATGACTATGTTGAAAGCATTTCTCTTCCCCCCCTTCCCATTTCCCAGTGTCCCCTCCCTACTGTTTCTCACTTGGGGCCTAGCAGCATCCATCCAGATGGAGGGTTTATTTTTGTTTTTGTTTGTTTACTTATTCATGCATCCAGCTATTCGGGGCATCGCTAGGGCTTTCGTTCCACCACAGAATGCAAATCGCCACGGCGGCTAATCCACTTTCATCTCTCCCTTGTCGACATCCAACTTCTTTGCACGTTTCCTCCAGTCTCTCGTAGTCAGGACAGTCATCCTTTCAGCGTGTGAGATCAAGCCTGCAGTGACCAGGCCAGCCCACCAATACTTCTCTGTACTTTATGCATGTCAGCACAACGCACCGTTCACCTTCCACCCACCTTTAGTAACTGCAAGATGTTTTTCTGGATCTGAGTGTCTTCCTTACTTACTTTCCCCTGACCCTGGCGCCAAACAGGGCCTCACAGCACAAGTTAAGTAGTAGCAAGACTGCCATTCCTTCTGGAATGGAGAGTTGTGGGAGCATCCCTAATTGAGTTAGAGAGGACATGAGTGGCTTTGCTCATGAAGTTGTTACAGTAAAACAGTCCAGACCAATCAGCAGGCAAATTTTTCTTTTGTATTAGCCATTTCACCCTTCAATTCCCATTTGTCCTTCTTTCTTTTTTCGTTCAAGTGGAACTAGTAAGCTTGCACACACTTATTAAAGACTACGGCCACTCTGAAAAGTTTCTCAGATTATTGTGCCAAAGCTTTTGTCGTGGGCAGTTTTACTGCAGGGATATGGAAAAATAAGGGGAAAACAAAAAGAAAGACATCTAACAGGTGCATGACTCCTGTCCTTTGGGCGTTTGTGCTCTCTGTGGCAGTAATGCTCTCTGTCTGCCTAGGTCTTATGAGCTGTTGTGGCAGAAGGGCAGGTGGGTGAGTAGAAGGGGTTACTGTGCTCAAAGCTAGCTAGTTAGAGAGCAGACAGTAGGGCAGCGAGAGGAAGGGGGTGTTGAGTAATGCAGGTGGTTGTGTATATCTAGCCGGCCGAGCCTGAATTCAGGTGTGAAAATAACACAAAACCAGGTGCATACAAGTGAGACTAGAGAGATGAGATGAGATTAAAAGAAAGTGTGGTTGTTGCCTCTCCACCTGGCCATAAAGCAGAAACCCACCCCCCTCCACTGAGGCCTTTGTTTCACGGCTAATGGTCCAGGTTAATTGCACAGGTGACTTTCTGTGGGGGAACAGATGGGCTCAAATGTGTTCAAAAACAATCACAGCAAGCAGAAAAAAAAGCTAAGAATGAGTTGTTCCTCTCCTCTTTATTCTTCCTTTCCCTTCTAATCTTGTCTACTAAAGTCGTGAAGGGTGACTGTGGTGAGGTTAAACTCTCACTGTGTTCTCCTCTCACAGTGGGTTCAATTCATCAAGCACAAGGCCGGTAAGCTCTCATTAGGTCTCATTACAGTGCAAATGAGCCTCAGGAATTTGCTAGTGGAAGGATAGTGGATCGTAGTGGATAATAGACGGCTCTCCTATGCCTTATGTTGAAGACTTTGATTAGAGCGAAGTATTTTAAGTGAATAGAAATTTAGAGGATAGTGAAAAAAATAAGACTGATTGAAATAAGTCTATAAAAAGAGCTTTGTTTGTTTTAGCTGACCAACCTGTCGTACTGGTGCTAGCACTTTGAATCGTGGCATACGGGATGTCATAATTTGCCATTATATTAGAAATCCATACTAGAAGCCAGAAGCTTTTTAGGATTCTGAGAATTATTTGTCTCTTTCCCCCTCAATGAATCATGAAGGCAGCATGTGAGCCATCAGAAATTGATTTCTCTATTGATCCACTGTGGTTTTTCTCCCCCCAAAACATGCAGGGGGTGACAGATAGCAAATTGAATTTATGAACAGGCATTGTTGACACTCCTGTGTAATTATAGCAGCGCCATGCCTTTGGTGCATGGTACATGTTTCTTTTTTTCTTTCTTGTTTTGAATAATTATGCTTCGTCACATTTTCAAGGTGACAGCTGTTCTTTTACATTGCGGTGCATATTTGGAGTGTTGTAGATGACTGATTCTAATTGGCCAAAGTTAAAAATAGATGCTGTTTTTTTTGGTTTTGTTTTTGTACATTATGTAAGCTTTTAGCTCTAATTGGTCATTGACTGACAAGTGTTTTGAAGGAGGCTTCAGTGATGCATTGGATTTCTGCAAAACCTACAAGAACCATGTCTCAGTTAACTGATTTCATCATGAGCAGCCATGTCTGAGTGTTTCTCCCACTTCCTACTTTTACATTCCTCCTGCTGCTTTTGTTAGTAAAACATATACTTGCTCGTGGCTATGCTAATCTGCAATAAACATATTTATTTAGCTACTATACAAATGTGAAACAGGAGATGTGGGCCCAAGTTGTCACTGAGGGTCTGTATTTGCTTGCGTGCTGCAGTATATGTTTTAAAAGTGATTACAAGTAAAAAGACCTGGCCACAAAGTTTTCAAGAAGCCTTTCACACCCTCGTGTCTTGCCTTGCTCCACTAGTCCTTGTCAATAATCCCGCCCCACCTCTTTACTTTGGTTCCCAGTGCTGCCTTCTGTTGGTGGACTTTGACTGTGTATTCTTTCTTATCTTTCTTAATTCTTTCATTTGTTATCTCATGCTTACATAATAGTATATAATCAAGGATACACTTGCGGCATCTCTGCTCATCCTTATCCTATCCCCCCCCTACCTCCTTTTACTACTGTCAAAGTTAAAGTGCCCCTGGGATTGGTGAATGATACTTTTCTTACAGAAGGAACTTTTTTCTTAGTGAAATAATAATCTTACAAGTGAAGTTTTTTTATCCCAATCCTTCTGACACCGCATTGCTCTTTCTATCCCTCCTAATTAGAAAATGTGATATAGCTGCTTGTAAATATAAGAGCCAATCCCTAGAACTCAGTTACAGTTGGCTCAGCTTCTGGGGCCAGGTACTACCTGATATCCAGGTAAAAGTGAGGTAGGCAGGATCAAAGAAAATAAATGGAAACAGTAGATCATCTCTATCTGGGAGGTAAAGTTTCATAGCTTTGGTTCTGATCTTAAAGATTTAACTCTTTAAGAAAATACCTAAAAGTGCAAAAGCTGCAACCATGTTCCACGCTTCCAGAGGCTTTAATAAGATCATTAAGGACCTCGGGGCTGTCTGTTAAGGTGCCCACATAGGTGTTTCATCACTGGAAGGGTTTGTCAATGTCTTGGGTCTTAGCCCATCTTAACCCATTTAGAAAGCAATTTCCTGTGAGCAGAGGGGATCTTTCCTCTTGAGAAAGATCTCTGGGCATAAAAGGTTAGCTTTTCTGTAATTCCACACCATGCAGTGTACCAGGGCTGCTAATGAGAAGCAGATGAATATTTGCCTTAGGTTTAACAGCTCAAAATAAGATGAGTGAATTGCAGGAATAAGGCAGAAATATCTGCTTAAGTGGGCAATGTTACAGTAAGCAATGGAGAAAGTTTGCTTTGAGGATTAGTGGAATAAGTGTAGTCAAATAATATGCAGTTTTCTCCCCTAATAAATGCTTACTTTGTCTTTGCAGATCTGTAGAATTTATACACCGCATGTGTGTGTGTGTGTGTTAATAAGTTCAGACATTCTGAAGGCTCATTTGTGAGAAGTTCTCGGGAAGGCAAAGACCTGCTCAAGTTTAAGCTTTGGACAGCTTAGGACATAGTTAATTGAGCGCTGCGAAGTAACTGGGGAGAACGCTTCCCATTTTAGTCATTTTGGTTCTTTGTGTCTGCAGTCCTCCCCCTGAACCTCAGTCTTCTAGTGCTCCAAAGTCCTGGCCATTACAAATGATGAATTGTGCTACAGTTAAGCTAGAAGTAGGACAAATTGATCAAAGTGTCAGGTGCCCCCTGTGATGTTTAGGTCTCCACGAAGAAGGCAGTGAAGAAGGAGCTGTCAAAAAGTTTCTTGTACCACAGTGGTTGTAGATAAATGTTTACCTGCCACTTAACACGTTCTACCTTGTGTCAGACTCACAGTGTGCCCTTGCTAGCCTACATAAGAAGAAGTACCTAATGATCTTGGGAGTTGATATAGTTATAGAGGCTGCAAGTTGTTCAACATATTGTTCTCCAGGTCCACAGGAGATGAAACCCATGCTCCCCCTTTTTAACCGATGGGCTTGCTATCTGAGGTGTAGTGCTGCAATTTGAGATAAGCACTTCTTGGCGCAGCTTTGGTTTTGTTCTGATAAAGCTGGTCTAATTAAGCTTGATTTAATCAGGATTGCTTTTAAGCACAGCACACAGTTGGAACAGATACTTTGATTTCAAAGTAGCCCTTGGGAAGAACTTGAGGAAGAAAAAGAAGAAATGAGATAGAGAGTAAAATTAGTGAGTACGACTGAAGAGATGCTTTTTTAAAAATTAGCATAAGACATGCTTCTATTCTTAGTTGGACTGTCTTCTTTGACTTCCATGAATGATTGCAGGTGGGATGGTTTATTGCTGAAGGACAATAAAAGAAAAAACATGTACAGGTCTCACTTTAAATGGTGGCAGCAAAATATGTGCCGCTTCCTCAAATTATTTGCGTACCAATCCATGTGCGCTATGTTTTGTTCATAAATTCAATTTGCCTGAGTGTTGTGTACACACGGATAACGAAAGATTGAGCATCCTAGTAGTTGGAAAAGTGCTGTGCGCTCAAAGTACCAGTTGTCTCCACTTATTTTTGAATATTTCCCCTTTATCTAAGCGCAGTGCAGAAATAAGATGCCTGGACTGGTAAACACTGGGAAAGAGCTAGTTCACTCATATGCGCAAAAGAATTGATGACCGAGTCTTCAGCTCCACAATAACTCACCCTAATGATCCTAGTTTAAAATAATGTCTGTTCTGGACCAGAAAGATAAAAATGGTGCCCCTCTGACTCATTAGTATCAGGGCGTAAAGATAGATGACCCAGATATAGAACCTAAGCCTCTTTCTGAACCCAGTTTCTATTGAGTGGTATACTGTGTGCACAGTATGTCCACAACTAATCATAGTCTTGGCCTTATGGACATTTTTAGTGTCTCCTACCTGTCCCGTCAGCCATCCTGGCTACCTCCACTCCTCTTATTTCGTGGATCCACACTACAGCTGGAATGGTGGGCAAGGGGAATGTTTTTCGAAGGCCAGTCCCTGTGTCATTGACTAAACAAGACAGAGCGCTCGGGTATTGAGCGACTCCACACTAAATCTTTGTAAAGAGCACTTAGCTCCCCTGCGTTAGCCACAGAAAGAATATCTGTCAATGACCATCACTGGATGCTTTCATCCTGAGGCTCCTCTAAACTCTAAACTAAACTCTTAAGTGTATTTTCCTCCTCCCCAGCTGTTTACGACAAAAAAGGACAGGCTCTGGTGACAGGCCTCTATCTCAATACTCGTGCTCTTGCAGGGATTGTTTATAGCTTATTCAGAAATAAAACACTCTTTTATTGTGATATATGGTGACCTGTAGTCAGAGAGCACCCTCAACACAATGCCTAAAATTAGAGCCATATAGTGTGCCATACCAGTGTGTCTGTAGTTATTATGCACGATACTATGATAATGTACGAGCTGTTCTGTTAACATTTGGGCTTCTGTTATGTGCTTTCTTCCAGAGGGAGATGAAACCGGTGTGATGGATTCCTTAATGGAGGCTCTGCAGTCAGGGGCCGCCTTCCGCGATCGGCGAAAACGGACACCACGTAACGGTAAGGCAGACTGCCAACTGACAAAATACTGTATTTAGGTTCCATTATGCACTTTTTGTTGTTTTTGTCAGTTTCACTTGTCTGCAGAAAAATACTCGTCCTTTTAAGTTGGTAATAGCGTTCTTGCAACGCTGCTGTCTATCACATAAATTAAACGTTTCTGTGAAAGTAGTCATTCCTTCACCGTCTGTACCTGTGTATGACTGTTTCAAGGATTCATTACACAGATACAGCATTAATACATGTAGAAACATATGTACATATAAACAGGTGGCACAGAAAAAAAAAACGGACGCACGTGTCCTGGTGTAGGTCATTAGAAATTTATTGCCCCTTTCCCATTCATGAAGCACTTAACAGTAGGGCCGCGGCTGATTTAGAGAAATCCTGGTGCTAATGTATTCCATTCTGCCATGATGAATAGGCCATGCCCAGAGGAGTACCACCTAGTAGGGGCACAAGGGTCAATTGATATGCAAGTCAGAGCTCTGCAGAGGAGTCACAGGTGCTGCTGTCTTCACACTGGCAATCATATTAGGAAAAAAAAGAAAGAGGAAAAAAGAAAAAAAGACTGTTGGCTGGAGCGGCTGATTGTGCTGTAGATGTTATACTTGTCGAAGAACAGTAAAGCATAACAATATATTTTAAAGGCAGACCCGAGATTGTTTTATTTATATCTAAAACATATATTTTAGGTTGTTTTTGCAATATTTACATTTACAGACATATTTGCTGCATGACTTTCTAATGCTGAATGATATATTGTAACAGAATTACAATTATCAATAGAAAATAAAATATTCATATGTAAGTTTCGGATCATTCTTGTAATACAAAATATGCGGTGAGTTCCTGTCGCATGTACTCGCCCCTCAGTCCGACATGCAAAGAAGCACTCTCCAGAAGGTGCATTTTTCTTCCGTACAGTCGATTCAAACCTCCTGCGGAGGTCATTAAATGAACAGTAAACACAACATTGGCTGAAGTGCTTGAAAAAAAAACGTTAAAAGCAGAACAAACAGGAGAGCAGAACAGCTGGAGTTTGTTTTTAGCCTAGCACGACCCGTAGCTGCACTTCCCCTTCCTTGCATGCATAGCATTACCTTTCAGATTATCATGCAGGTTAGTTGTTGTTGAGTGCTCTACTTTAGCAGTGTGTGTCAGTGGTAGATATGAGCGCCTGTCCCTCCAGTGTAAAAAGATGTAAAAATTGACGTCATCAAAGAAAACAAAAACTGGAATCCGGAAATAGAATCTCCTTTTTTTTTTTTTTTTTTTTATAAAAAGATTTAAAA
>VOQK01026909.1:0-14209 GCA_015052645.1 Benitochromis conjunctus
TACTTCATCTTCTGTATTTGTTCGTTATGCTCAAATCATTTTTAATCTTTCTTAATGACAAAGGAGTGTGGCACATTTGCAGGCAGGTGGAAGGAAAGGATTCATTCACAGCTGTGAGTCATCTGCCACAAAAGAGATGCAATTCTCAAACAACAAGAGGAAGATGTTACTGCAAGGACCTGTGGACGGTGGACATGCTTAAAGTCTATTAAACAATGATTAACTCTTACAGTTATTACTAAAACTACAGTCTGTCATGGAAACTGTAGTTAATATTCACCTCAAAAACAAATTACCGCACCACTACCCAAACCACAGCACGATGAGCAGGAGTAGTGAGGTGTGCAGATCACTGCACACACAGCTCTTTTCCATCTATTTCTGTTGGCATTTTTTCTGGGAATTGGTTCAGAATTTGTACCTCAATGTCTTCCATAAGATGCCAGAAGCACAAGGAGTTGCCTGACTTGTTTAAATGTACAACAGATACATGTGTTTGGAAGCTTGATGGACTGTGAAGAACAGTCCAGATTCTCCTCACCAGACACATCAATCTTCAGTATGTGAGGGGAGAGGAACAGAGACGTCTCACTTCATGCAGCAGACGGTGATGAATGCCGGGGAAACTCTGATGACATGTCGGGGCGCAGAGGCCAGCTGGCATGTTTGGTCTATGCTTGAAACAGACCAACTCTGTGATGTGACAGCAAAAGAAATGGTGACTCTTAAAATAGAATACGTGGGTGGCGTACATTACTCCTGTTGTCACGGTTCTAAAAATAATAACACACTTGCGCTACTGGAAGTTTGGGCTCCTCAACTACAGCTTTGAGGATATTTCTAAGAGGTCATGAGGTAAGTCAGAAAAAACACATTTCTGCAACACAAAACTAATACAAATTGAAACTTGTTACTATTCTTTGCAGCAAGCTTATCAAGGTGACTTTAACTTTAAATGTTTGTGGCAGATTACTTCCTGTTAAAAAGGAGTTTTTCCTTCCCACTGTCACCAAGGGCATGTTCATAAGGGGGTCGTTGGACTTTTGGGGGTTTCTCTTTATTATTGGAGGGTCTTTACCTTACAGTATAAAGCACCTTGAGGTGACTATTGTTGTGATTTGGTGCTAAATAAATAAGGGCGAATTTAATTAAGTTGCCATATGCAAATTGTGATGTGATACTGCTTCCCTTTTGAAGGTCCACGTCACAAAGGTTAACTACTTTTTAAGTTACGAAGAAAGGAAAAATGACATCCGGTGATGCCTTTTTCTATTCAGCATCAAGAGCTGTGCTCACATCCTGTTATGTTAGCTTGGGAGTTTGCATGAGCAACAGCAAAGTTAGCCATCAATCCATAGAGAAGGCTGTTTTGTTTCTTGATAATATCACAAATAGCTATAATGGATTTCCTGTTCGGGGTTTGGGAACACTTGCACGGTGGACAAGATTGATCAGCTTAGGACAGCGTCCCCTTTTTGAGAGTCCGTGCCTGTTAAATTACATTGCTTCGCCATCCACCAATGTCAGACTTCCTAGAAAACAGAATGATTTGGTTTGGTGCCCAAAAAGAAATTTATAAAACATTTATAAACCATAAAGCTTTTTTTCCCCCCGAGAAACTTGATGCACTTACAGAAACAGGCTGTAAATGAATAAATGCTGCTGAGTCAACACTCTGAGATGCTTGGCATGGGTTCCTCCAATATACTGATAGCTATTGTTGTACCCAAAGTTTAAAGCTTAGCTTAAAGCAGCCAGATATACCCAGTGGCTTTCACATAGTTCATTAAACATTGATTTGCTCATTTAGTAGAAGTTAATAGAATATATTTGTACTTAATTGTTTTCCAAACAGGAGTGTTTGGTTCTAGTTAGATTTGTGAATCAACCACCAGGTGGCGTCTGAGAAGCTTCTCCCCTTGGTATTCACCTGTACCTACAGTACACTCAGACATCTTGGAACAGAGCAACATTGCTGTTTGACAAATGGGGAAAAGAAGCCTTCTATATTGAATTGATGCACTTTTAAATGAGGATCATGTTTCAAGGTAAATATTAATTAATCACTATTGAGAACGAGGGACAAAATTACTCTGTCTAATGTACTGCAGCTAATGAAATAACCAGAGCATGATCAATTCATCTCAGTTCACCTGAACTGCACAAAATCAGCAATCAGTGTGATACTGACACTTGCTAATAGCCGTAGACTGAGCTTAGTTGTGATTTAAAGTTAACAACCAAGTCCATTTTTTTTTTTTTACCATTTCAAAGATTTGTCACATAATTTGTTGGTTTAAAGGCACCTCAGAAGAACATGGTGCTGCACAGTGTAATTACTTCTTGAAACGTTGTATCCATAAAATGTTATCCTAAAGGGCAGGAAGTTGAAATAATATCAACAGCAATCCCCCACCTGTTTCATAGTGATCAGCAGTGATGATTCAAAGATTGTGCGGCTCTTTAGAAGCTGCATATTGTTAGGATGGCTGCTCCCTTGCATATTTTTAAGAGATGATTTAGCTTTGGTACTTAAAGCAATATCCCTAGCCAGGTGCATTCCCTTTTATTACTATTTATATTTGAGCCAGATGGATGAGTAGTTTCCATTTATATCTTCAATAAATATTTATTGTCTGAAGAATCACACAGCACTTTCATATTGTATTACAAGAGATGGAGCAGAGCACGGATTTAAGGCAGTCAGCCTGTTTATACTAACAGCCTGCTTTCCTTAATGACGTTATAGACTGTTGTGATTTATCTTTAAAATACAGAGGGTACATTATCCGAAAAACTAATGACCAAAACGCAATTGTAAAAAACATTTTTTTAATAATTGAGGTTGGGAGGAAAATACCCATGTGCATTCATTTTCCTGCATGGATGCTTTCTGCTATGGGCGTGTTATTGTGTATATTCCACTATAATTACATTATAATTGCTAAAACATTTGCAGACAATATTTCTGAAAGCTCATGACTCAAGTTGTGTAAACCTGCAGCTTGTTCTCCTCTAAATATGCAGTGCTCTTCTAATGAACCTGCCACAGTAGTGTTTCCCTGCCCCATGATTGCTTCCTTCCCGATTCAAGGCTACGCTGAAACGAATGAGATAGGCATGAGCGCCTTGAAAAGTATTACCAGATAAGGAGGGAAGACAGCAGCATTAGTAAGGAACGGAAGAGCAGCCTGGAGATAAAGTGCAAGTGACTGAGAGAAAGTGAAGAAACCAGCCAAATTTTTAGGGTCAAATCAGACGCTCTGTGAGTTTATGTGCGTGGTAATGGCTGAAGAAGACGAAATCCACTCAATTTTAGTTTTTACTTTTATGAAAATACCGCAAAGTACAGTAATTTGCTTAACACAGTGTTATCAAAATACAGAAAAGGCAGAATTCTTGAACAAATTCAGGATATTTCATATAAAAAATTGTAACTGAACAAAAGAAAAGCATATATTACATTCATACAGTATCAAAATACATAATTAGGAATGCTGTTCATATGAATATAGTGCTGGAGAACTGTGCAACCCCCCACCCCCTACATGTTTGCACTGAGTAGGAGATGCTCTGTATCTCATTGTACATCTGTATAGTGACAACAAAGGCATTCTGGACCGGAATCAACAGCAGCAATCCATCGTCTTGAACTTTACTGACAGCATACAGTCAATAAAATATTCAGAAAAAGTCTCTAATGACATTAGAAATGTGGTCAAAATATGACAAGGCAAGGCAAAGGCAGCCTGGTCGATATCACAGCATAAACAAACACACATTAGTTTCCATGTGGAAATTCTCCAAGAGAGAATTCCTGAAAACAAGCGTCAAACATTTACACCTGCAAGAAAGTGACGAGTTTTCTATTTTTTCTCATTCGCAGAATTTTTCCTTGGCCTGGATGCTTTTTCCATCCTGGAACGAAAAAAAAAAAGCCAAAAAAAAAGCATAATTGCCGATTAGCATAACATATAATACTAACGATTGTGCACTTTTTATTCTCACAATTAACCAAACAGGCTTTCGAGGAACAGATTTTGCTTGGTTTCCTCTAGATCATAGCATAGCAATTGGCAGCAGTGGATGAATGTTTTGGAAAGCATCATCCAGCCTGAGTCAATGCCAGTAGTTTTTTTTTTTCCAGATACCAAGCATTTTTAGACCTGATAATAAATCAACTGAGCATAATTTGGTCTCTTTCCAATTCCCGCCAGACTTTCAGAATTTTCTCCTATTTGCATCCAGTAAGTGGGTCTGAGTGGCAATTCAAATGCTGCCATTATTGAATTAAGCAGTCAGAAAATTCTCCTGAAATTATCATCTTCAGATAAAGACTTCACAATGAACTGTGAAACATACACCCATGCGCCCTCCCCGCCTGGCTCAGATTTGCACACCTTTCCCACAGACGTCCATGCAGGCTTGCCGCGAGACAAAGTTGTTGTTGCTCCCACCGCAGCCTGAGTAGACAAACTCCTCACACGTCTTGGTGGCTGTGTTATAGTAATAGCGAGGTATGGAGGCTGAACACTTCCCTTTGTCCAGAGGATCCCGGCAGAGCACAGGAGGAGCTGTAAGTGACACAACACAAGGAAAAGCTCACCAATTAAAGTTTAATCATTTCCTTATGAATGCAATGACTTTGTCCATTGTGTATCCTCACAGGGATGACTCAGGGGAGTAATCTGCTCACCTTTTTTTGGACTGCAGTACTCCATGCAAGAGGCTAGATTAAGGAAGCGGTTGGAATTCCCCAGGCAGCCGCCGTAATTAAATGGCTCACACTGCATGGTGGTCATGTTGAAGAAGTAGCGGGAGACAAGAGCCCGGCAGGGTCCCTCTTCTTTAGGAAATCTACAGATTGGGGGAACCTCTGTGGAGAAGAATTGGGGGGGAAAAAAATCAACATTTAAAAATTGGATTTGATGAAACAACACTAATTAATTCATATGAACAGGTGAACAACCAAAGAGGCACTGGCTAGTTTCCTAAAAATGAAATAAAATGGAAATGGTTAAGGTCCCCATCACTGATTTATCTGCCAGATATCAGCTGATGCTGGGGGAAAAAAAGTAATTTATCTGTGTCAATGCCCAATATTTATGTGTGGTAGGCTGGCTAAATGTTCAAAGATGGTGTAAAGAAGAGTTGAAAAACTTTAGAAACACTTAAATAATTTCATTATTCATGTTTAATGACAATATTTTTCCCCTGGAAGAGTAGGCAGGCTAAGTAGCAAAATCAAAAGCTAAGGATCAACTAAATTGTTACTTAAAACATGGGTACTGGCCCAGAATTTCATCCCTACTGATCCATGATAATTCATAGAGGTGGGGCGACAATACAGCATGGTGTCACCATAATGTGTTATTCTTAGAGTTTTGAATGATATTCTGTCTCACTCTCCATTAAAATGAAACTACTATAAAAACAAAGGCTGATCATTTCTTTCTAAGCACACTTAACATACTTTACTAACATTATTTCCCCCACTATAACTGCCAATTTGACCTCATTCAATATCAACCTGACATTAGACTGACTTCGGCTTTAGCCTTTAGGTTTTAATAGTAAAAAAGAAAAGTGAAGTGAAGTGAGAAAACTTTATCTTATTGGACAAAACAGATTTTGACAAACTTTCATTTTGAGGTCATAAATCCGAGTTGAAAATGTGACAATATCTTAAAAATCATCTCGTGAGAGAAGTATTGCCATAAAATCATAATGTCAAGCTACTTACTGGGAATTTTGTAGCATGTCTTGTGGCACTCCTGATAACTCTTGAAGTTATTGGCATTCCCTTGGCAGCCTCCATAGTAGAAATCCTCGCACCTCTGGGTGATAGTGTTATAGTAATACCGCTGGATATTGCCTCTGCAAGGTCCCTCGTCCACTTGAAGGAGGCACACGCCTGAAAAGCACCAAGGAGATTGTTATTAAAATACCGGAGGACCGTTGTAAGGACACGGAAAAGAAAGTTTAAGCAATGCGTAACAACACATGCCAAACTGGATCTGTATTATGCCCGAGGTCATATGAGAACTGTTTTTAAAGAGCTGGTTAAAACATTGACTAAGCGAGAAGAAGAAACATATATAAATGTAAAGGAGAAAAAAAACATGCTGTGGAGTTACCTTTAGGTGGCAGCGCCAAAACGCCGCAAAACGAGGAAATTATTGTAAACAGAGCGAATGCGCAAAGTTCCATTGTGCAAAGTTTTGGTCTAGATTCAGACTTTTCCGCTCTGTCTACCATCCCCACTCAGACCTTGTTTTATAGCAGTCAGGAAGAGGGACGGGCATGTACTGAGTCAGCGCGCCAAAGAAAATAAATTATTGCAGTTGATTAATGACGTCACAGAGAGACGTTTTTATTCGGAATTGCGTAGAGGAGCGCTAAATCCTGTGACTAAGTCTATATTCAACCAAAATATCAGGAAGAACTTGCTCTGCTTTAGAGAGTCAGATACTTTCACTGTCACAGGCCACTGGTTCTAGTGATGATGATGATGATGATGATGATGACGGGAATGTGCAGCGATCCAGTGACCCACACAGCATCCTTGTAAAAGTTCCACAGAGCAAATATTGCGTTGTATCTAAGGGACAGGCACGCTTGTGAAATATTAACACATCTCTCTTGTCTGAGCCACACAGACAAGTTCCCACCACAATACCCGTCTGACCGGATCTGAATCCCCACACGCACACTCACGTACTTTCACTAAGAGTCACATTAATGGTACCGTGGCTCATGTTATCACTTTTTTGTGTAATGATTGCCACGTTCTTATTTCATAATAAAAGTGTTTCTTTCTAGGTCCTTCCATGAAAAAGCAGCATGTCAGCAAGTTAAACTTAAGTTAAACTCACATTTACATTTGTATTGGTTTAACACAGCAGCGTAATTCCATCCCACTGCTTTGGCTTTACTGTTATGGAGAATGTTAACTGGAAAACCGCCGTGCATTCACGTTTAGAAGAACGACGTGTCTCCACCTTGACAGGTGGAGGCTAAACACAGATTAGCCGTCTTATCAAAGTTAACCAGATAAATGAAGCGCCACCCCTTAACCCATATCCAAATGAGCCTGCAAGAAAACTCAGAGTTAAAATAGAATTAAAGTTACAAATTTGATCTGTGAAAGATAATAAATACACCTTTTTTTTTTTTATTGGGGGGGGTTACATCAAAGGAGCTCAAATGGACACCTCTGTGAGTTGCCCACCCCTTCCTTTGTGTACTTGAGCTGCTGGTATGATCATTCAGTGGGGCCTTGTTTTAATCAGATTAGGGGATTACAATTGTTTATGCTGATTACTTTATAACCCAGATTGAGAGAGAGGAGAGGGATTCTTCAGCAGGATTTCGGGGGTGAAGGACTGCTCCCTGTAAGCATTCGTAAGTGCATTCCCTTCCCTTCTGCTAAGTCTTACAAACAACATTTCCTTTAAGATCATTTCTTTATCACATGGAAGTAAACATTAACAAAAAGGTTTCACTTTTCCTTTGTTGTTTTTGGACAGAAAATGCCAGTCATAAATGTGGAGGATCTGACGGATAAGGACAAGGCTGTGATGGAAGTAAACCAGCTTAAACTTGAAGTCAAACTCGAGAGGTGGTTGGTAAGTTCTTCACACTGAGGTGATTTGTGTGCCCATTATGTGTTTCTGATTATATCCAAAAGTGAACATCGGACAGCTTCAATTTATTTAGTCGGATTAATTATATCACAAAGGCCATTCAAAACTGAAATAAGCTTTTTCTGTCTGCTGCTTTCAGACATCTAAATGCTGTGAGGAAATCAAGGACTATATTCAGGCTCTAGTGGAGGAGGACACCCTCGTCAAAGGCATATCAGAGGAGAAGAACCCCTTCAAGGAGAAAGGTGGCTGTGTCATCTGCTAGACTGGACCTAAGGAGCTTTCCATATCTCAGATTAGTACCCAAGGACATTCACCCTGCCCTCATAAAATGGATTTGCAGACTCAGAAGACTAGAAGGACACAATAAAGAAAACATTTATGACTTCCCATGTAAAACAATTCTTCATCTTGGGGCCAGATTTGTAGCCTTCTAATTCTTGTTTTGGAAAGATGCACTAATTAAAAGTTGTATTTGGCAAGTGTTACATAATGCTTCTCTTTCATGTGGTGTATATAGTCTGAGCACATGGGCCCATATGTTGTTTCATTCACAGAAGCAACTGTCATTAAATGTGCACATTTATAATTCAGCCTGTCTCTGTGATTCACTGAAGGGTTGTAGACAAATTAGAGAAACAGATCAATATTCACAACTCGATTTGCATACAGAGGGAGTTTTCTCCCCCTCACAAGTCTTTATGTGATCATTATTATTTTGTTCCAATAACGATGGTGAACATCAAATTTGAGATCTTATTCCCTAAAGTACGACGGGTTTGCGAGTCTTTTTTTTTTTTCAATCTCTTTCATTGTAGATTGAATTTATTTTAAATCTTCTTTCTGTAGTTTCAGGCAGACTCAAAAAAAAAAGTTTTAAAGCTTTGTTAATACAAGTAATTGAACTGACTAGATGCAGCACAGGTAGAAAAAGAAAATGTTGTGTCTATCTAAAACCACTCCTGTGGAAAATAGGACTTTCTCCAAAGCCGCTTTCAAATTGCAGATCTTTCTGCTATAAAGCCCTCCAGGATATAAAATGAGTATCATAATATGTTTCATTTCTTTCCTATTCTGCAATACACGTTTACACGCTTTCTGTCAGACAGCTTAATTATTAGTCAAATGAATCCATAATGAAAATAAAAATTAATTGCATTTGGGCACAAAATACTTTAAAAACAAAACCCACCTGAGCCAAAAGCGATAGTGAATCTGATAGTGACAACATAACAACATTAGATAACTTATATGGGACATTTTTGGCGACTTTAAATACTTCCTGCTGATAGAGTAATTATTTACATACCAGGGTACCCGATTTACGATATATTTTATGACATAATTCCCCCCAATAATGGTGGGAAGTCAATCGTTGCTAATATTTTACTTTCCCACTGGGTTAATATTTGATCCAGTGAGAACTTCCTACAAGCGCATGCGCACACACGTACACACTGTTGTCAACAGAGATGGCGCTGCGCGAAGGAGCCCTGCGTTTAAACGTGCTGGTCAGAAGCCGTAATTTTTACAAGTTCACTTCACTTGGTGGTGGTGTCCGCTCGTTGACTGAGAAAGTGTCATCTAAACAAGTAAAGTCCAGTGCCCCAGAGACTGCTGCTGACCATTTAATCTACACACCAGAGCACTTTGCATTAAAGGAGTCCCTCAGAAAGGTATGCAGGACTGCTAACACCAGGAAGTTTTGAGAAAACGACGAAAACACAGCATGTTTTTAGCGAAGGGACAGTTGCAACAGCAGTGTTATTCTCCCTAACATGACCCTAAAATCAGCGTGGGGGGCAGTAAAGTAAAAGTGGGTGAGAGGTCAGTGCTAGCTTGTTCCTCCGCTGAGCGGTGTTAATGTCTCCTGTCTGCTCTTCATGCCCACACACAGGAATCAGGCGCCCGTGTTTAAGTCCAGCTTTTTCCGCTTGTTACCGCTACATTTGGAAAGTAGTGTTATTTTATGTGTCCGCAAATAACCGCACACGCCTGCGTGTTTTGAAGGACAGACGAAGAACAAGGCGCAACGCCAGGTTGACCAAGGCTACTCTGTTTACAGCGATGAACACAGCCGCCGGGGTTGTGTCAAAAAGTGATTTCCGGTGTTTCCATGTGGGGTTTTTATGTCTAATGTCTTTGCTTATGTTGGTAAATAAGTTGTAGTCTGCAGGAACTACTAATAGGTTATGTATATTATAAAGAAAATAACTTGTTTTGCAATAATTCACGTTCTTTTGCAGGAGTCTGCGTTAGTGTACATACTCAGTGTCCTACAGTGCAACCAGTACAGTCCTTTTTGGCTACTTGAAATATCTTTATAGAAATGTTATGTTGTTCTTTTTTGCAATCTCTGCTGCCCTCTTGGCCAGATCTTTTTTGAAAAAGACAGTTTTAATCTCAGTGAGTGCTTTTACCTGGATAAGTAAAGGATATATAAAAGTCACTTTGCCAAAAAAACTGATTGCAGCTTCTACCTTGTGACGAGAAGTTGTTCATTGTTGCTCAAATTGACTTGATATCATTCACAAAAGATATGTTTGACAGATTATAGGCCAACAACTCATGTACCATAGTTTAAATACTTGCAGCAGATGTTTGGCAAATACAGTAAATTAGTTTTTGGCACGACACCGGCTTGTATGCGTTCATGACCTACTGTGCACTCCCACATCCGGCTAATTAATGTAAGCCATGCTCCCACCAACATGCACAGCATCTCTGCCCTGGCTCTGTGTTTACATGTTTATATTAAAGGAGCTATTTATGGAAACTGAAGGTTTTGATGTGCATGTTTATTTGTAAAATGAATATTCAGAAGCTGTTGTTTGGTGTGCTGATGTGCACATTGATAAATATAAAATAAAGTAGCAAGAGCACATTTAAAAGTTTTTTATGTAGGATATTAGAAGTGAAGTCTATGCTTTTCACCACTAGCCCTTTTTGAAGGACAGTTATGACTGTGCTATGACTTAAATCACATTTAGAGTTACAATGAAACCATTGTTTGAGGGGACAAATCCCAAAATGCCTGATATCAGTTGGTTTGTTGGTGGTTTATTTGTGTGTCTAAAAGATAAACACTGATGGTGATTGGAGTAATGAGTGGGTCATGGCCTTCACATTAAACAGCTAATCAGGCCAATGTTCTTTAGTCTAAACACACCACATTTTTGTTTGCGTCAAATAAATTGTTGGCCGGGAATCAAATCTGCATGTCACTTATCTAGGAGCCAGAACTGGTGTTCTTCCTCTGGCTATAGAGGCCGGCAGTTTCAGAAATATTAAGGTTGTTGAAAACTAATAGTCACAGCCGTGTGATCTGGGAGAATCTGTTTGTGAGTCCAATTTTATATTTTCAGTGAAATGGCCCGACAAGGCCCTGAAATATTGTGGTGTACAGAAGATCTGAACTTTGGATTGTTGATTTGATTTAGTTTGTTTATATTTGCTAAATGTGTCTAAAAGGCCTGGCAGAGAAGGTAAGATTTACTGTTTAATTAGTATTTGCTTTTTGAGCAACATGGGCAATTTTTGCTCTTCGCTTAAGCAAGGGTAGGTTGTAAAGATATGTGAGGGTTTTACACATTAACTGAGATCATTTAAAGGGCCTCGGGTGTCTTGGATTAATTTTGATGCTTTATTCAACAATTATGTATGTACAATTATGTCCTTATCAGAGATTATCAGAGATTTCAGTTCTTTTTATCTCCCGCACATTTTTCTTTGTTGCAGTTAGTGCTTTCTGACATTCAAAGCTTTGTTTTTTTAAAGGCCTAAATATTAGTAGCTCCAAATTATGGTATTAAAAGAAAGCATAGGAAGCATTAGTAAGTAGCCTGACTCATTTAGAATTTCTATGACTATAGTGCCATTGGCAACAAAGTCTGAATAAATAACAATAAGAGCCTAATTTAAGGCAAAGGTGTTGCGGTAAATAGAGGGAAGTTTGTGGTCTGACTAAACCTCTAAAGGATGCCAGAAGGTCAAAAATAAACTAGCACTGGGAAAACTGGGAAGGGTGTAAAAAGAATTAAAAGGAAATTCAGGACAATAAGTTGGAAGTTCAGGAAAGGGAACTCAAGTGGAACAGTTTATTAAAAGAGCCATGCTCGGTTTGTTTAGAAGTGTCAAATGGGGTTTTAGGAAATCCTTTTGTTACTGCTGAAGGTTAGTCGCTCACAACGCCAATGTTTCCACTACCAATTTAATACAAATGGGTGTGACCACGTTTGGCCTGCATTCGTTTACATGTACAAAAAAAAGAAAAAAAAATCTTGCCAGGAAATTAATTTTCAGAATTAGAATGACTACGTCTTCAGTGCCTGGAAGTTCAAGTGCATTCATTAATGAAGAGCCAAAAAATAAAATTAGCAAAAGTTTCTAGGAAGAGACTACTCACATGCAGCCTTCGTTAGATGGGAGTTTCTGACAGGTCAACAAATACAAATATATCTGAGATATTGCACAACAACACTGAAGGCCTGTAATTTCTTTTGCTGTTTTATGGAAGAAGTAAGAAGTATTTTATATTTTTGTCTTGTAAAATTGGTCAATTTTTACATTTATTTCCTATCTAAGTGGTACTTTATATTGTAAGGTAAAGACCCTACAATATTAGACAGAAACTCAAACAATAAGACAGCCTACTATAAGCAAGCACATGGCAAAAGTGTGAAGGAAAAACACCCTTTTAACAGGAAGAAACCCTGGCCGAACCAGGCTCAGGGAGGGGCGGCCATCTGTTGAGACCTACTGGGAGAGAAGAGAGCAGAGAGAGATGGGACAAAAGGCACACTATGAGAGAAATAGTCTTTAAGTTAAGACAGGGCCGATTAATAAATACCTTGTATGTATGGAGAAAGATTTTAAATTGAATTCTGGATTTAACAGGAAGCCAATGAAAAGAAGCCAATGTGGGAGAAATATGGTCTCTATGATCAAATAAAAGAAGGCAAGTCCTTCATATTTGTTTAATATGTGCGCTGACAGACACATCCTGGTGAAAAAATGACTAATTTCTTATAGTACTACTGGTGGCCAAGATGATGTCATCTAGAGTTATTATCTGGTTAGTCATTATGTTTCTAAGATTTTAGGACCGATTATAAAAACCTCAATTTTGTCTGAATTTGGATTTCATTTGTATCATCTGGCTTCACAGATAAATATAGAGTGCCATCTGCATAGCAATGAACATATATTCAATTTCTTCTTCTAATAATAAGCATTTAAAAAAAATGAAGGATAGAAATGGCTCTATAATTAGCTTACACAGCTGGGTGAAGAAAAGGTTGTTTACTTACAGTTACCTTAAAAGTTCAGTCTGTTTGGATTGAACAGATAAGCATGTACGCATGTAAGATCTGCACTGTCTTTCTAAATAAAAACAGCACAGTTTCTCCAAACTGGACATTTAATAAGACTTTTTTATTGCAATGTTTCTGACCTGATCTAACTACATGTCAGGTCAGTGATGTGAAATCCTTCTGGTATGTTGCACAAGGACTACACAATAACCTTTGTAAGATTCAGGATTACTCCCAGATGACATTTATGTTTCCCTTTCCAGCAACTAGTGGTCCTCCCTTTCCCTCCGCAGGTTCTGAATGTTAAAGGGAACTAGTGCCTCCCTTTTTTAAATGTTGGTTCGTGTGTTGAAAGTTCTGTAAGTGAGCCTTCTTTTAAGAGAGTAAAGCCCAGGTATGGGCACTGTATCAGTGTCAAAGGGATTGTCTGTTTTCTGTCATGTACGGTAAAATGATGATGGCCGTGTTTTCTTTATTTCTCATCCAGAATGTTTCTTTTGGCTTGTTCAGTGGTTGGCGGGTTTGGGTTTGCGTGTTTTGGCAGCCAGGAATGACTGTGTGTGCGTGACTTTTTCCAATCCTGGGGAAAAAAACAACTTCTGAACGCTTTGATACTGAAGTTTAATCAAAGAAACACAAAGAAATAATCCAATAGTTTTGACTTCTCAGAGCTCAGTTTTATTGCCTGAGACTTGAATCTAATTATTCCCATTTCTACCTAATATTTCTTTTTTGAATCATTACTTTTTATTATATTATTTTTCCACCATTTAGAGCATATACTACATAGCAGAGAAACACAGTAAAGGAGCAAATAGTCACGGCTCTGTTGAAAACATGGCCAATTATAGAAAGCTTATCAACAAATAGCAAATGAAGATGTCTTAGTAGATTTTTAGAAACATTAAAAAATGGACTAGTAGAATTACACCACATAAGTTTTTATTTTCTGTGTTTACGTGTTAATTGATTTGCTTGCCTGGCAGCACTTGATGCTGACATTATTTTGCAGAAGATGCTGATGTTCTGTTACTGGGTTCACTAAAGCTTCACGTTAGCAAAATCAGCTGTGCGATGGAGAATTGTTTTAGTAATTGACAAACACGGTACCAGATGAACTGTAACCCACACTATGGATGTAGCTATTCTCTGGGAAGCATTTTGAGTTCATTGGTGCTTCACCATCTGGGGACCACTTCCAGGTGCTTGAAATGAGTCATAGAGTCAGAGTTCAATCATTTCACAGTCTGC
>VOQK01026910.1:0-13671 GCA_015052645.1 Benitochromis conjunctus
ATTCAAGTTACCATGCACCAGAGAATTAAGCCAGGAAAATAACAGTTTATCAAGCTTAACTAAGTGTCGATTTGGCTTTGGTCAATGATTTTACTTTAAACAAGCCTTATTATTCTATGGAGTAATGAAGTTTGGGTTAGCACATAAATAAGCACAGTGTGGCAAAGTTATTATACACAAGTTCAGTGTGCAAATCCTTAATGACTGCTTGGTTCTATGATACACTGCTGAACACATCGAACATCTCTGCGCATTTTAGCTTCAGTGGTCAGATTTGTAACTATTTGCAGCTTCTTGTTTTTAAGTTACAGTGTTAAAGAGGCTGCTTGGCTTGATGCTGGTGGACTGTTTGGCTTAATCAAATCCAGACAGTTGGAGGAAGTATAATCTGTCTCTACACAATCTTTGTTAAGTCTCCACTCTTTTAGTCTACTCTCCGTCTACTACCATCTACCGTTTACGTCTTTAAAATGTTTTAAGGAAATCTAAATTACTTTTGAGTCTGAAAGAAGAATCGATACTTTTCAGTGTCCATTATAAAAAGAAATCCAATTCTTCATGGATCTACTGCATGGCTGAATGCCTTTGCCTGTTTTGCCCTTGGTGCCACAAAGGTCAGAAGGTGGGAAGTTGTGGGTGGCAGGAAGTTGAGACAGGGTGCCTACAATGGGGTGTCAGGAGTCTGTCAGTCAGTCCAACTCAAGTTCAGCTCAAGTGGGTCATTCTCTCTTCACAGTGACATTTGAGAAAACCAGTAATGGAGACCAGCAGCACAGAGAATGGAGGAACAGAGGCACCGCACCCTGGTTTAGGTTGCACTGGATGTTCAGATAAGACAACAGGAAGGGGAAGATTTGAGCAGGGCAACATGGGGAGCCAATCATGGCTACCATTACTCAGGAAGAATTCACTCATCCCTCAGATCACTTGCCACACCTGTGGAGGCCAGTGTCTAAATCACACAGTGCCACCAGTCAGAAGTTTAGAATTGGTCATCAAAGCCTCAGATTAGAGTCAGTGTAAATTGATATAGCATAATGCCCACAAAAAGCTATTGAACTGGATGTTCTGGTTGCTTTGCCCAAACAATAAAAATACACAATACAAATATTTAATATTTAATATTCAACACAAACCTTATTAGCGTCAACAATCAAAATCATGTCAATCAAGTAATAGTATTAGTAATTTATCAAAAAAGCTAATTTATCCTTGTATCTAAGGCTTAACAAGGTAAAAACACAAGAAATTATTCTCTACAACCATATGGCTTATTTTTGTTATAGCAGAACAAAACAAGGTAAAGGGTATCTGCTATGTAAGAGGTCCAGTGTCTAAACAGCTGCAATATGGTGCAAGACAAGAACCGAAGCAGTCTTAGCCACTGAGTTGCCGGCTGAATTTCTCATGTCTTATTGTTTTATCTGTAATATTTAGAATAAGAAAAGGAGCAGTGTTCCATCTTTTAACTTGTGATGATAGCTGTCATTATTTTTGATATTTAGGATATTAGCCAATGTTTGATGAAGTAATAGATCAATAGATCAATGAAAAAAAGACCTGTTATGATCCTACAGTTAGAATAAGTTGGTGGAAATGGAGATGCTGCGTGCTGTGCTACTCAAACACAGTCCTACAGTTCACTTACATTACAGTATGTGCACACCCACACACACAAGCAAGAAATAAACCACAATGTAGCGTCTTCATCTGGAGTGTATTTCCTGCCCTCCAGCGTAGCATATGGTTACTTGTTTCTGTTTTACACCTCTGAATCTTTCTGTTGAAGTTTTCTGCCAGCACATAAACAATTCATCACCGGAACTGGGACAGAACTTTGGTGACATGGCTTTGGTTAATGAAAATGTCCACATGGTGGATTAAGTTGGTGTTTGGATAACGTTTTTATTTAACCGAGAAGCAAGAAAGTACAAAAATCTGTGTTATATCGGTGTTACTGACCCATATGGAAACTTACGAGGATAATGAAGTTCAGGTGGTTCTAAAATAAGACATATTCCGACCGTTCAACCCTGGGCAGTTTTAAGGGTGTGCAAAAACCCCTTATTTAGAGGTTTGAGTGCGAACTCCCACTTGCTGTGCCATTAATTAGCCATCATACACTGCACTTGAAGAATGTTAGACAAAGATCAAAACCGAGGCCTACGACTGGGAAAGTGTGAATCAAGCAAACGTGCTGCACCACTCAATTCAAATGTACCTTATGTCATTTTGTTTTCTAAACCTGGCCTTGAACCTTCCCCTTTATCCATGCATACTTGGACAAAAATGTGTGTCAAGTTTTACAAGGTGTGAAGTGAGGAAACAGTTATATTCAGAAGCAGCAGCGGTAAAGATTCATCTTGTCTCAAATAAAAACGTCACCTTCTACGACCCTTTTAAACCAGAAGGTGCAGTGACCAAGAATTGTCACAAGATCCATGAAATGTTAGTGTTGGAGCAAAGGTAAACAGCTTCTCCCATGGTGGGCCTGTACCCTACACAGAGTAAGCACATGTTTCCCATTGTGGTTGAAAGGAAAGGGGATTAAAGTGTAGCACAGCCGGAGCCACAGCTATACACCCCATGGTGGGATCAGAGTACTCTCAGGTCTTTGAGTATTGCTGATACAGCCCAGTTAAAAGTGACTGGTGTGTAGGGAGAATGCATGGTCAGATCTAGCACTGTGCCTCTAGAGTCCAACATTGAGGCCTTTTTTGGGGTCTAAGGGGGCAGGCATGTTACCATGTTGACAGCACGGCCTAACTGTGGCCGTTGGAGATACCCCACCCCCACAGAATAGTTCAGGGTTATGGGAAGGCGTTGAAACAGAGCGGATTTTACTTTCAGTGACACAATGCTGTTTCGATGAAAAAGAGATCGCCATTAAAACTCACACTCAAAGCAGAAACAGAGGGAGAGAAGAGAGATGAGGGGAAAAAAAGCAGGCAAATACAAGGTTCTCACCCCGAGGCCTCGAGGTCAAACAGGCCACATTTAGGTTCCACAGGGGAGAGTTAAAGCAGGAGACTGTGACTGTGCAGCCAATTAAAGGACATTTTTAAAAAAAGCAAATAGTGGTAGGGACATTAAGGAAGATATGCATAGTGAAGCATATCTGCACATACCAAAAACTGCCAATTACCCAACCCCCCATGAAGCTCAGCTGTGACTGCTTCTGCTGAAGAGCTTACATGTGCAGCAAGTAAAGAGACTTTTCCGTGCTGGGTCAGAAGGGATGCTGAAGGAGGGTTGAACATTCATTTTGTCAGTCACACCCAATATTAGTGTCTCTATCAAAATGTCTGAGGGATTTTAAATCTTTGAGACTTTACTAAATTTCAGCTGAGGTGACTCAATATAGACTTGATGGCTCTAAAACACAACTCGCTTTAAACAAGACTTTAAACAGAAATGTCAAGAGCTAAGCAAAGACAAATTGCACACTTCATGTTTATCAATGAAGATAAAGTATCTGAATTTCAGGAGCGGGACCACACCTCTAAGCCACCGCCAGTCCCCTTCGAGGCCTTCCCCAAATCGCAGCTCAATCCATATCCAAGCCATTCACCTTTATCTTCTAAAATGCTGTCAAACCTAAAATGAGGACGTGGGCTCAGTGAGTGAAATTATTATAAGAAGAGAATTTAGCCCTGGCTATATAGAACTATCATAGCATCATTAAATGCGAGATTATTTTCCTGAAAATTACCTACAGAGACTCGACAAAAGTAATAAAAAAGAGAGTAATAATGTACTTAGAAACTAATGAAGTGAGTCTGACATGCCTTAAACAGCCTAAAAGCAGCAGTTTTAACATAAATCTAGTGACTTACTGCATTGCTCCGCCCTGTGAGATCAGATTCTCACCCAAGTTGACTACTCCTAAGAATTTCAAACCATTATTCTTAACCTTTTGACCTCAAAATTCACACTCGTACGCTGAGATACAAACTTCCTATATGCCTGCCCGCCTTGCAGCATTGGTGCATGCTTCTGTGCATGTTTGTGGGGGAATTTGAGGAGCGTGAATTATGTGCTGGGCGTTTGTGCAGATTTGCAGGACTTTCTCACCCACAAAAACACTGTTTGGGTGAAGCAGTACGGCATGTTAATGAGCATGTGCGTGGTTGTGTTTTGAAACTGGAAACAGATTTATGTAGTGCTTGGGATCCGCTCTGTAAAGGTCATATTAAACAAGTTAGCTCATTTCAGTAAACCCTATTCCTTCTCTGATCCAGGTGACTCTTGGCCAGTAGTTTCACGACACAGAACTGGCATAAAGTCGCCATTCTGACCACTTTGTCTGTCTTCATTACAACAGTAATTTCTGATTCCAGTGACGCCGCACTGACATTCGGCTTCTTTGATTAATTGTTTCCTACACGGCTCTTGTGAGTGTTTCCGTTTGAAAAAAATAAATGACAAAAGTTATTTTCTGGAGCTCTAAATTGCTAGATCCAAACACTCCTTCAGCTCCAAGCACTGACCACAAAGCAAGATGACCTGGCATGGGATAAAATATCAGCCACAGCAATAGTTTTCCTACTGACCCTGATCACTGCAATAAAGAGGAAGGAGTTAGAGGGGAAATCAGTCAAATTCTCTTGATTACAAACATCCTTCAGCGATACATGTGCAATAGCATTTACTTAAACACACATTCGCGCATCAGTGCACAAGCCTAAAAGCACGTCTATGCACATGCATGTTGTCAGTGCAGGCATTACCAAAACATGCAAAATGTAAATGTCCCTGGATGCCAAAGTGGAAAAAGGTAGGATAAAAAAACCCCCCAAAAAAACACTTAATCTGGCTAATCTAGCCAAAGATTAGGAGCAGGCAAATATTGCCAATAATAAACAAATGACTAACATTCTCAGTCTGTGTGGTTATAAGCCCAAGGGCTCCAGCTATAACCCAGCAGGGTCTGGATCCAATCCGTGCTGTTTATCAGTGCAAGCAGAAGTGGCCACTTGTGAAAGCTCTATGATAAACACTTGGGGGACAAACCGAGAATGGCTAACAGATCAGTATGACCAAATCACTCCTCTCAGTTTGATTTACAGATCTGACTTCAAGGACCAAAGCATGACATTCTCACCATATTATCACCACTTCATTACTCACTCTGACACTACCTTCATGATAGCCATATTCTGTGGGGATATGATTTAGCCTTAACCATCTCTAGTGACGGTCACATATTTAGACACTTAAATGACAAGTTTGTCATAGCATTATGGCTGAATTAGTTAGCGTGCAATCAGCAATGCAAAAATTCAGTAGATACACAGACAACGCGATTAAATAGACTTTTTTCCCCAAGTCATGTACTAGTTAAATAGGTAACTGCAACCACATGGACTTGAATATCACAAGCAGTGGATCAGAAGAGCAACTTTAAGTTTCTTAAATATGAGCATGTTTGTTTTTCTTTGTTCAAATATAACAAAAATAAATATACTTGGAAGGAGAAGACATTTTTGATGCAAAAAGTTAATGTAAGAACACAGATGAGCACCACATTTTGTTCAGGATGATTGACACAATACCGTTGGCATGTCTAGGTGGCACCATGGATTGACCATAAATTCCTTTAAGTAGTGACAGGGCTGGGTAAAAATAGTACCTGTGTGATGAAACATTAGATCAAATGTAAAGCAGTGAAAGTACTGAATCTCACCTTCATGCAGTGTACATGTGTGTGTGGTGACAAGTAAAAGTTTCCCTTCGCTCTAAACCACCTATTTTCTTCTGGTTCAGTGTTAAGATTCAAGACGGAAAAGTGCAGAGCAGGCGGCGCTTTCATTGTCTCGTCCACAGTGCTTTACCTGCTGTGCCCAGGGATTCAACGGGCCTAAAGGACTCTGTCACTTTAACCTTGTCCCCAAGTATGTCCCTGGCCAGCACAAAAGCCATCTGGGGTGCGGCTGAAAGCTTAAGTAACAAAATAACTCTTTCAAGCTGCACACTGCATGGTTCTGACTGCAGGGTGCTAAGGTTGCCAATACCAAGACACTGGACCTATTCCTCCTCCTTCTCCTCCACCCTTCTAATTCTGGCCTACATGACTAACTCCAACTGAAAGCCCCACACGCCAGAGGTGGGAGCCAGAAGCACTGTAAGATTCAAAAAAAGACCACCTGCTCATCAAACTAAATTGTACTCACTGAAGGCAAGAATAGAGAGAATGAAAAGGAGTTGAGCGAGAGAGAAAAAAAATGAAAGGAAAGACAAGTCACCATTCTCCCTCTGTGATCTTGGCAGACAAAAGAACAAATTGTGTTTCTGCATCATGGCACCAAGCGTCCAAATTGATATAGGGTCCCACTCAGGGCTGTTTGTATTTGAGCATACTGATATAGGCTCCATCAGTTCCCACAAGAGAGCCAGAGAGGTGCATGGACCTACCTACCAGCCTTTCATCTAGGTTTCTTTTGTATTATGCCCACTTGTGTCTGTTGTTTCTCTTGAGTAGAATTGACTGTTATTATTCCAAACAGCATTATCTTTATTAATGCCACAGGTCTCAGGACTGTGCACTCCCTAGGAGTTGGGTCTGGACAGAGCTGCAAGCAATCTCCCTAGATAAAAGCTCAGTAGAGAGCTGTATGCAAGCCAGACAGCCGGACGGGCCTTTACCCTCCCTCCTTATTCTCTGAGAGAAGTGTAGGCCCTACAAAGACTGAGATTTGACTTTAATCTTAGCTCTTTCATAAGGCATCTCAGCTGAGGGCAGGGCTCTAGAAGCCTATCAGAGTCACTTTGTGTTAGCCACTAGTCAGAACAAACAAATGTAACATTGGTAAAGAAAAATAAAAAACTTTCTATAATATTTCACAGAAAGGAAAATATACATGACCAAAAAGTTTTGAAAACCTGGAAGACTGAAATCATGATATACAGATACAGAGTTTATAACGGTGCCCTCCATTACTACTGTGGCTCTACTGTTGGTGGCTCACTTGTGCTCAGAAGTGAGGCCATTTTCCAAAGGCAGTCATGCATGATGAGTTATTTTAGAGGTGGTGTGGAGAGCTGACGTGTGGCCAGGTCAGGGCAGGGCAGAGGCTGGGGTCTCGGTTTAGTGCCTAAAGCTGCTTGCTCCAGTAAGGAACACAGCATCAGCTCCCGGCCAAACCCTGGACACTGATTTATGGGACATGCGGATTACCATCAAATCAGCCATAAGGACCACCCAGATAGTGGCACAGGACAACAGCCACACAGACTCACAAAAGGCACACAGCTATTCGAATATACTTGTAGGCTAATAGTGACTAATATGGACATTGTTCAACAGACATCCACGAAACACCGAACCATTACTCAATGACACTTTAAATGCAAACACATATGCTGTTTGAGACGCAGTAAATATTGTAGATTAAGACTTTCTGGGACTAAATGGAAAGCTGCACATGCCATGGGTAATGGCTGGTTAACCACTCAAGTGCAGGGGGAGAAATGAGTTTGCTGAGCCTTCTTCGCGACCACAAAGCGAGAGAGCCAGCTTCTCTCAGAGTTCATCTGCATCTACGGGATGTGGCTGGAGAATAATGGGTGACATTCACACTGATATTGGTCAATAATTCATTTCCTTAACGCCGATGTGGACTCCTCTCACTCATATGCCATCCTTAGTACTTTTCCACCAAGTCACACAATCCAACAACATGTCCTGAACCAAAGAGGGAAAAAAACACAGAAAAGTAAATATTTCTCACTTGAAAGGGCACAACACAACTCAACCAAAAGGGACCAGTTGGATGAGCTAAACAATATGTGTCATGACAAAATCGGACATGGTACATTCCTTAGGCAAACACTGATCTCATACGGGGAGACTGGTAGGCAAACACTCACCTGCCCTAAGCTAATAACATGTGTGGGGGCAAACACACACTTAAGCTTGTCAATACACTGAGACAATGATGGGAATTAGATTGCACAAAGCTATCACTAAATGAAAATAGCATCAGAATTTTCTTTTAAAAGACCATCTCACTGATAGTCACATTTTTAATGACAAACTCACCATATCATGAAAGAATGCAAGATTCGTATCAAGCGATCAAAGATAAATGGTTTTAACTTATGCACAGTATATATTTGTGCAAGAATATAAAAAATATCTACATGCTTGTGTGTCAGGAATTCCTACTAAACAAATGGCACTTATTTGTCTCTAAGGCCGTTCTAACCTAGTTGAGCCAAGCTCCAGAGACAGCACCACCCTACACAGTGGGCACCCTCGACGCTTCCTGACCATGTGACTCTCTCCAGCTGCCTTTTGATTGGTTGCTCTGAGACCGAGGGATTGAAGAGAAGAGGAAGCGGTAGTGGCAAAGGGTGGCGGGTAACTGCCTGGCAGCAGACACATGAGAGAAAAAAAAAAGAAATTCCTGCCCCATTGCCATGGAGATGAGTCAACAGCAGGTCGAGATAGAGCAGAGAGGGCTGGGGGGCTGCGGGGCACTGGCTGACCTGCTGTAGTTAACAATTCATCCCCGTATCCGGCTCGCAAATGATTGGGCAAACATGGAGTGCCCTGGAGGCAAAAGGGCCCCGAGGGGCTGAGAGAGGGGCATTACCCCAGGGTGACACACTGACAGGCAGACAGAGGGTGGACCAGCTGAAAGAGGGAGTAAGGAATAGGGGCTACCAGTGTGGAATGGGGGGGGTGAAGAGGCCTAATTGGAAGTGGGATAGTGGCGAGGCACACGGAGTACTGGAGGCTACAGTACAAACGATACTGATGGTTGTGCCCTTTTAAAGTAGCGTAATTAAATGACTTGTGTTAAGATGCCATTTTGAGGATGAGAACAATCTTTTAAGTGCACCACAACAAACATCACCCTGGAAATTCGGTTTCAATTCGTCATTCTAAGCTAAATGGTTAACAGCACTTGGCTACTTTTACTGTTGTGCCAACAGTAAAAGCAGGAGTTACGTCAGTTTTATAAGCCTAAACCACAGTAACACCATAAGTCTTTGGCATGTATCCTCTTTGCTACAGAAGATTTTGCCACAAATGCGGCAAATAAAACACTCCTGCACACTTCAAGTTCGCGGAAGGTTGATTTGCAATGGTTTAGAGGAGAAGACTCTAAAACTAAAACATCCCAAGCTCATCAAAAAAAAAAGTTTGCAGTGACTTCGGTAACATAAACTCACCAGAAGATCGCTGGGATGCAATTAAAGGTTGAACTCTCATCTTGAGAATTTGGATTCCTTCACTGTAAAGACAAGTCAGAAGAGGAAATATGTCAGTTCGCACCCTGATAACATGCGGTACAATTACATTGCTTACACTTCGCTCTCCTTAACAGTGACAAAGTATCTACTACTCTGCATACAACACTCTAAACTCCACAGTGAAAGTGGTGAGGGCCAGGTTTCAAACACTACCCACTTTACAGTGGCGCAGACTCACATCCATAATGGATCAGAGAAAAAAGTAACAGATGAGCGATGGGTGGATCTCATCAATGTCACATCATACAGAAAAACCACAAGGCTTCAATGCCACACCTATTTTGGGCTAGACTTTACGTAGTGTTGGGTTTTGTCTCACTCAGCAGAAGTCCTCATATGTAACTTTATGCACTGTCACAACTTGGTCTGTTCCCTAGAATGGCAAACCAAATTTCATTATCCAATTGGCCGTCTTTGACTTTGAAGGACTGAAATGCCACTATTACAACAGGCCTTTCACTGGGCAGTGGTGTATAGAGGGTGTGTTAACAGAGCAGACCTTTTACTGGTCCTTCACTTCTACTAACGTCAGAGCACAGTGTTTTCAAAAACACAGCTGAAGCATGCCCTTCCTTTAGACTCCTCTCAGTAATAACGCAGCCAACAAATCTCATAAATGAAAAACAGAGCAACATTTACTGTGTCTGTGAGAAGAAAAAAAAAGGAGAGAATAGAATGGAAGGAAACAAGAGGAAAAAGTGTAATTATGATAAACATAGCAGATGTTAAGAGTCACTTCTCGAAAGGTGTGTCATTCAGGGAGTTTGGGACAAACTTTTGGCTGCGGCTGAGCTCTAAATTTAGCATGTTTGCTAAAATAAAAAGTGAGTTCAGTCGCTGGCACTGAGAGTTTGTCCTGCCCATTCATGACCTCAGCGGTGCAGCCGGCGTCACTCATGACGAAACGCAAACCATATAAAACAACAAAAAAAGACCTCCTCAAATACTCAGTACATAAGGAAACAGGCGCACTTTCGTGTTTCCTGTAAATTATCCTGTTCTAGAAGTGCAGGCCAAAAAAAACAAGAAAAAAAATATAGCTTCCTGCTTTCTAAATTTAGAACAAAGTAAAAGTACAAACCTGCCTTTAAGATAACTTTATAGAGAAGACTTGATATTATAAAAACAAAAAAAGAGAATCATCTGTCTTCAGTTTCTGTGCACATTTGTTTTGTGTATATAATGTGAATAGAAGATTGACGATACATGAGTTTGCTGTATACATTCTGGGGATGAGCCTGTGTGTGTGTGTCAGAGCTGCAGAGGATGCCCCGGGGGAAAAGATGAGGAGTAAATGAAGCAGAAGTCCCATCTAAGCTCAAAAGCATGCGTGTATCAGGGCTGTAACTAAAACACAAGCATAAACACAAGCGATGTTAGGGATTACACCCTGCAATACCACCGCAGGAAATCACTGACAGCACAGGTGTAACCATCATCGCGGACGCATTCTTCCCCGTCTCTAGTCTGCCAGTGGAGGTCTGATTGGCAGCTCGTCCTCCACGTTCGTTGGCTGTGTGAAACCTGTGTAAACATCTCGTGGGCATTTGTGTGTGGGACATACAGGTGAGGAGAACACACACACAGAAGGATTACGGTGGCCTAACATCATGTCAAAGATGCCTTGCAGCACAATACCACACAGTCTCTCAAAGACTTATTATTTCCCCCGAAATCCTTTCCTTGCTTTGCCTTTAGAGCCGAGTCTTTTATACAATATGTAAAATATCCACTAAATGTGGTTTGGTGTATCTATGTCAATGTTCTTTACACTCGTCGGAGAAGTTTAAGACTTCACGTTTAGAAAGCAGGAGGAACAGAATTTAGTGTGAGCTGCAGGAAAGGAAAAAAAGGGAGGAAAGCACATTTCCTCAGCAAACAGCACCCTCTAGAGTGACACAATTCCTTCAATCCTGCATCTCGCTCGTATTCTGCAAACCGGTCTCCGCATGACGTGCAGAAAATGTTGCTCAAGCGCTGGATTAATCAGCAACATTTGCTTTACTTAAAATGCAGATAATTCCATTTAAAACGTCAGGCTTGTGGTTATTTCTTTGTTTTTCTTCGAGACACTAACTAAGCAGGTTGTCTTGTTCTCTGGATTATTTGTGAGCCACATTATCGAGGCAAGGGTGAACCTTTCGTTTTCCCAACGCGAGTTGATAATGAGACAAGCCATTATTAAGATGTTTGCTTTAATCGTGTGCAGGGTTATTAGGTGCAGTTTACAGTACACAAGAGAGATTAAGTTAGGCCACGCATGATGGAAAGAGCCGAGGAGCCCAACGATAAGCCAGCCACCCCACAACTGTGAAGTGGGCTGAGAAATATGAGCGCACAGCAGGACATGAAACGCAGCAAGAACACCCCCCCCTCCTCCTTCTTTCTATCTCATTTTCTCTCTCCTTTTGCCCCAAATCATGTTACACAACTGCCAAGGAATGCCTGCTATATCAAAGAAAGATTTAAAACAAGCACAAAAGAAAAGAACAGTAAAGAGAGGATCGCCGAGGCATCTATGGAAGCAGTAGGTGTTTGATTCTTTTATGTTTGTAGAAAAGAAAAACATGGCAGGGAGCTTGGCATTAGTGTAACAGTGACACACAAGTCCGGACACATACTCGCCTGACTGCTTAACACATGCTTGTATAAACTAAATCAGACTGAGACACACAGCACGGAGCACCAAGCAGGGAGCCCTACATGTTTCCTATATATTTTTTTTCCATGCCATTAATAAAAAAACACATTGGGCTGTTTCATTACATTTTGTTGGAATAAAGGGAGTGCTTAAAAATCCATCATTTTATGAGTGCTCAAACTTTCCCACAGAATTCCCACCATTTTCCGTGCGTTTGACCCAAACGCATTAAAGTAGCACTCAATTAGGCTGGCACACGGAGCCAAACCGGGGCGTTCGTTTGCCGCTTAATCATGACACAAAGCAGCCACCAACAGAGATTGCGAGACCTGTTGTGCATTAATAGAAACAATTCCCTGCATGAAGACAATGGAGAATCTGAAAAAATGAATAAATAATATGTTTTAATGTTTAGAGACACTGTAAGGTTTCAGCTAAAGTTAAGAACGAGTTGGACAGTGCTGAAAAATCAGGTGGATCACACTCACATCCTTTAGCGAAAGGTAAAAAGCTGCATGTATGTGTGTGTGTGTGTGACTGCATGTTTGTCTATGTGTATGGTAAGTTAGCAGAAGGTCAGACTAGTGAAGTATTAGAGCACTGTTTGCTCTCTTCCATTCTTCCATGTACTCTTGGGGATCAGTCTGTTTGAGAGTTTGAACAGTGACGTGTGAAACCCGTAAAAACAGGACGTAGCGCCGCACTATTTGCTTAAGAACACCCAGAGAATGGACTGCCATTACAAAACAAATCTCTCAGCCCGCATTCCTCCTGTCCATCACACCCTACCTGTTGAACAACATTTGACATGGAGCGGAAAAGGTAGCTTGCAGAAGATCTATTTCAGGACTTCAATTTATTAAACGTTTTTGTCACTGTCGGGGAAAAAAGGCATGCATATGCAGCTCACTGTTCCTCTACATACATGTCAACGCACACATCCACAAAGTGTAGTAGGAACACAGTATCTGCTCTGGACATTATTTATAATGAATGAAACTTGCTGTACTTCTTCTATAACTTTTAACCCCTGTGTGGACTAGTTTTCCACAAGGATACATTGAAAGTCACTGAAATTTGATAAATCACTATTTTGTGAAGTCGGCTTTTTATCTTTTCTGTCTGCTATGCTGAACATCTTATCAATGTTTTCAGCAGACGTGCCCAAAGTGCTATTATTAGTATTATTAGTGTTATTAGTGTTATTATGCGACTTAAAATGATGAACTGGAGATGATTACTCAACTCCATTATGCAATTTTGATTCTTAACAAAACTACAGGTGACTGTGCCAAACACTGTTACTGTAGAAGAGTGCGTATTACTCATCTCTTCATTGGTGGCCACTAATTTTAGAGGATGCTGGAATTCTTCCGGTATCTTTATGTCACATAAAAAGCTGCTAAAGCATTTTTAGCTTTTTAGTTTTTTAGCATTTTCTTTATTTATTTGTTTGCTTGTTTTTTTTGTGTTTTTTTTTTTATTGAGAAACAATGCCTAACAAATGTGTGACATGTCACAAACTTTACGTAACTTTTTGGTTGATGGAATCAACCAACTGGAACAGAATAAGTGGAATGAGGCAGAACTAGATTCCCCTTTCTTTCCTGCCATCACCCTCATATTAGAGGAGCCACTGGGAGAACTGGATGTGATTTGTATGTGTGTTTTTGAAGAGGGGTGCTCATAAACAGCCATGAAAGGGGCCCCTCTATTCAGCCGGCCAGGCGAGATGCGCTTCACTGGGCCAGCCTTTTTTTTTCCCCCCG
>VOQK01026912.1:0-19162 GCA_015052645.1 Benitochromis conjunctus
TTGTTGTGTAGTTATAGGTGATCTAAATTATTTTGTTGCTGTGTTGGTTTGGTTACATAGAACCGTGAATACGCTGTTTTTGAGGTTTGTTGTGGTTCATCCGGGCATCACGGATTACGCAAATGAGTGCATGCAGTGCGGGAGGGGGGAGCGAGCGAGAGAGAGAGGGATTAGTATAGCGTAGGCAAGACGCTGCAGCGGAGAACAGAGCCACACGGTGTTCCTACCGTAGTAGATTTTTGTTGAGGATAAGTAAAAGGCTGATTACTCCTGTAAAGGTTGTGCAAACTGTGGAATAAAATTTTTGTTGTATACTTTCACACCGGAGTCCCGTGGAATTTTTTTTCTTTTTCTCTTCAAATAATGTGCACGAGTGGAAACACGGGAAAACTGTCTCGCGGCTATACATGATGTCTTGTACTGTTTTCAATTAACACTTTAAAGCCCAGCGTATTTGACACGTGTGTTTTTCAGATTTCGACATCATCAGCATGACCTTTTTGTACCCTCAAGAAATGATATGACACATTTTTAATGAATAAATTGCAAAAATATGGCTTATGTAGCAAATGTGATAAAACTCATATATGCAGATTAAAATGTGATATATAATTTAATATATTTTGTTCAACAAACATTATCAAACAAAGATTTCTGGCAGTTATTTCATGGTTCAGGTTAAAGGGTTAAAAGGAGGCTTTTTATTTCACTGATAAGCAGTCGGCTGATTCTGCGCTATTAGAAGTACAGACCTCCTCCTCCCACTGCTCCAGTGGTGGAAGCGGGTGGTGATGGATCCTGGTCTGTCAGGGCTCGGTACCGAATGGATCCGGTGCAACTGACAGTGCTGCCCCCGTCTTCTGACCGAGGAGAGTGAAGCAGACCCTGCTGTTTGGATAAGGCTATTACCTGGAAAATAAGAGACAGGCAGTATAATGTGAAGTAGTCCACATTTTGTCGTGGAAAACAAGAACAAGCTAAAAAACAGCTAACTGTAACTGGGTCAGCTTCTCAACAGGCTATAACCTCGCTCTCATGATATAACACACAAGGACTATAATAAAGTACTGTTACAGTGAACTTGTTTGTTTCTCTTTTTACAACATAGTGATTTAAACCAATGAGGAATCTTTGGTTTTTGTTTTCCTGTACCACTCTGTTTATCACCGCTAACATTTAACAGGGCCAATTATCTATTGTTTGTGCTTTTAATCAGATATGTTTATAAAACAACTCAAGACTGTATCGAACTGAAGGGTTAAAGATTATTGGAAAACAAGGAACTACATTACCCCCAGATTAACTGTGCTCTAACCCCAAGTTTGCTCAAAGTATGACAACTAGTGTTTTTGATATAATTCTCTTTATATCTTATTTTGTTGTTGAAGTTATCGTTCATTAAAATGTAGCACAAATGTTATTCACCTTCTGAAAAATCAAAAAGAAACCAATAAATGCAGATTACTGCATGCTTCCAGACTGTTATGTGAATATGTGGAGGTATTTTATAACCATAAGCAGCTAGTGGCCCTAACTCTCTAGTCTGATATTAGTAAAGACTGACAGAAGAAGACAGTAGTGTACCAGTGCATTTGTACTCAAGACATATACAAAGCATTAAAGTTAGCAACATTAATCCTCTCCTCTGGTCTCAGTGGTTCAGTGGAATAAAATAAAGTTTGATTTGTGTAGCAGCAAATCACTTCACAGTAAATCAGTTTAGGTTAACCACTAATGACTGTTCATGGGGAATGATTGGTGGGAAAGAAAACTGCAGTTTACAATTCTGGCAGCTTTTTCCAAGCATGCTTGGCAGTTGCGTCACTTTAGTCCCTACGACTAAGGGAGGCTTTCATATGTTCATGAAAGTGCTGCAGTCTACACAAGCATGAATCACATAGGGCTACCACAGCTCCTGAGGTTATAGTTTTTTATAAAAGTCACTAACTTCACTTTATTCTGTGCTATAAATAGATCAGTATGTAACATGTTATGATAAATCACATCTCTTACATGTGCTATGAAAAAACGGGCTGCATGCAATCTGCGATATCAGTCAAGACCTTACAGTATGGAGAAAAACATGATTTCCCTTTGAGCAAGCACACGGTGAAAAGGTGACTGACTCTCTGTCCTCACTACAAAAAAGCCCTCTGTGCCTCCAGACAGAGCACTCCGACTAATTGACATGGAAAAAATGGGTGTCTAAATAATGCAGGACTGGGGGCTGGTCCGGGGAACCCCTTCCATCATATGCAGAAGATTGTATCCTGTAATAGACAAACTTTCCCCTGTCACTGTTCCCCTTGTGGTCTGAGGAGGAAGCACACACTATAACCTGCCAGGCAAACATCAAAGAACAAACATCAGCTGAAGCTCAGCCTGGACAAATGTATATTACAAGGAAAAGGATGGCATTAAATCAGTCAACAGTATCAATACTGTAGTTCATATGTGTACATCGTGGTGTGTCCCTGTGGATCCCTATCTTCAAGAGGATTTCACCCATCTTCACTAGTAAGGCATCTCTGGTGCTTGCATTTGCTGGTGATCTCCCGCAGGGAGTAACGCGGCTCTACCCTGCAGGTCGATCTGCTGAGATTGCTGCTGCATATCTGGTGCTCTTGCCCCTTCACTTCACTGGCTTCCTAGCACACCTTGGATCACAATCCCAAGCTTTGGATAAAAGCATCTCCTACATTAACGTGCTGCTACACGTCACTGTCCTGGTTCAGATACATGACTGACATTAAAAGAAATAAATCAAAGAAGTTACAAACCTGCATAAGACGTGGCTGTCCTCCAGCACTGAGAGGCCTGCAAGGGATGGTGGTCTTCTCCGTCACCCTCAGCCATTTTTCTCTCACTGACCCACCCCCGTCCATAATGCTGTCCTCCGATTCACTCTCCTGATCCTTGCTGGTGGGATTTTCCTCCTCGGGGATATGAACTAGCTGAGAGGATCCAGGTCGGGACTGGATAGATACTCTGGCCCCACCAGTCACTGCAGTGCTCCCATTATGGGACAGATGATTATGATTGGCCATAGGAACAGAGCTAGCTGCTAGTTTCATGTATTGAACTGGGATGTGCGCCCCAGCACGTAGCTCAGCTTCCTGGCCTGTGGCTATAGGCAGGTGGGTTCCACTACGGAGCTCAATCTCCAGACCCATGGCAGACGGTTCAGAGGAGCAACGCAGCTCCATGTTCCTCTGAGGAGACGAAGAGGAGGCTGGCCTTATACCATCCATCACCTGCAGAGACAGCTTCCTGTTGTCGTTCTTATTCTTCCATTGGCTAAGCAGCTGTTTGGACCGGGTTGAGTCCATCGAGGCGTGGATGGAAGCGTGACGCCGTGGAATACGACCTTCCTCGTGGGAGGAACCTCCGTGGGATCTGAAAACAAAGATAAAGACACTATGGTACTGACAGCACTGAGCTCATGATCATATTTGCTAGGAACTGAGCTGTGTAATAACTGAACTGGTTAAACAAAATTAACAGCCACAACAGGCAGCTGTAAGATCCTGTAGGTCATGAGGAAAATAATTAATTTCACAAATTACTAATTGGTTTTGGTCAAGATAATTGCTCTATGAGTGTTCTCGTAGAGCAAAATCTTTGTTCCCATAAACATACCTAAACATGTTATAACATAGTTTTAGTTTTGGTCATTTCTAATATAATACAGTATCATAATTTAATTTGAATTTGAAAAACAACCCCCCCCCAAACACACCCAAATGGCAACAGCAGCCATAGAGTACTTTCCATAGAGCAAAAACTCGATACTCAGAACAGAGCTGAGGGCACTGACGCAGGCTCCACACAACATCCAGAGAACACCAGTGTGACCCAGAGGAGCTACAGTACATAACATGGAGCATGCAGAGGTCCATGCCCTGAAAGGCTGAAGATGTTCTGTGAGACCAACACAATATTAAACATCCATCCATCCACCGACGCTTATCCGGGCCGGGTCGCAGGGGCAGCAGCCCAAGCAGAGAAGCCCAGACCTCCCTCTCCCCAGCCACCTCCTCCAGCTCATCCGGGGAAACACCAAGGCATTCCCAGGCCAGCCGAGAGATATAATCTCTCCAGCGTGTCCTGGGTCTGCCCCGGGGCCTCCTCAATATTAAGCAGCTGTTCTTAATGTTGTGAATGATCACTGTATATGTTGCCCTTATGTTTTTGTGTAGCTCTGTGACTCTTATTAGCTCTGTTTCTGTGACTCAGTATTTCTCTGTACTGCATTTGGACTGACTTTTTTCAATTCTGAGGCCAGTAGGAAGAAAAGTGGCAGTCATGAAGAATCAAATCACTTTTTGTTGTGCATTGTGCAACAAGCGGTCTTAAAGTTTTGCCATCAAAACAGGCCAGAGCACAAAATTGTTCAGTGATTGCTTTCTGCCCTAAGTATAGAATTCAAATTAAATGAACTTGGGAAGTAGATAACACATTTGTCTTAAGTGCCGAGGCCACAACTTGTGGAAACCGACACTGGTTCGGCACCACTTTAACCCCGAATATCAACGCTACAAGTGTTACAGCTGAACAACAAGCCTGTATAGAAATGCAAGGACTTGAAAGTACAGATTTCTGTATAAATATGGGGAGTAAAAGTAAAGTTTTCAGAAAAATAAATACTCAAGTACATATACCTGAAAATTCTAGTTAAGTACAGTAACAAAGTATTTGCACTTCGCACTTTCCCACCTCTAATCAAGTGCTACTTCGGGACTGTTGTGCTAACATTGTTGGGTTGGGGGCTGGGGGCTGGCTCCTGGCCGGTGGTCCTCTGAACCCCTGTTGAGCAGGTCACCATGTGCGGCAGAAGGCCCGGGTTTGAGTCTGACCCACGGCCCTTTGCTGCATGTCTTCCCCTCTCTCTCCCTGTGTATCCACACTGCCTCTGTCCAACAAAGGCCGAAAGAAGTCCACAAGTAGAATCTGGTAGATTCTACTTGTGGTCTTGTGTTTATGTTTATTTAAGATTTGTGTTTTCAATTGTTTTTTAATTGCAAAGCTTTAACAAAAGTGTTTGTGTTGATTTTAAATTTGTGTTTTGTTTCTGATCTGTAAGATGCTTCACATTGTTTGAGCCATTGGACCCAACTGCATTTTTACCACCACTGCTGAAAATGCAGATGTTAAAACATCCTGTACCTCAGGGGAGCTTTCATTTTTACAAACACAAACATTAGCACCCTATTTTTTTGTTCTTTTTCCTTTGGGGACGTCATCCATTAGTAAGTTACTCAAACACTTGTTTGTACATCTAGAGAAAAAAGTTAAACCACAGTACACGGCTCTATCACTGAGCCTTTTGTATCATCCCTGTTTTAGTGTGGTTCTTTCCAATTAGTTTTCAAATGAGTTGTTCTCAGTTCCACCCACACAAACTGTTAAGCTCCTTCCTCACATCAACAGACGATTTTGTCACCTCATAAATCGCTTCTGTGTTTCTCTCATTGAAGACTGCCCACGGTAACAAAGGCACTAAAGGCCAACTGTGGAAATAAAATAAAATAAATGCATTTCCAAATTTCCAATAGTATTCCAACTACATGCATTCACACAATAACAAAGAAAAACTAACAATAAAGTGTACACACACACGTATATATGTGCTGTATACTGTATTTTAGGCCTTTAAGTCTCAGCAGTGGCTGACTCAGTCACTGTGAGCTAAGACTGCTTAATAAAGACGCTGGCTGAAAGAACTGTCACCAGTGACCTTTTCACTCATCTGTACATAAAACAGATAAAAGTTTGTCCTCCTCTTCTCTTATAAAACACACCAAGAACTTGCTGTATTACTCCTACGGCATAATCTAGTCTGTCTATTCATATGCTCATTGAATGCCAATGAGCATGCATACTACTGCAGTTCTGTTATTCTAATGGCCAAAAGCGTCCAGCTCCATTACAGCTAACCTGTTAACAGCCACCATCCAGAAAAGGCAAAGAGTAATGAGGGAAGCTATGAAGCATTACATTTTCCATACTATTCACCCATTTCTAGATCCAATGTTACCCAGGTGAACCACTTGATAAACCCCATGTTTATTTGGGTTTTACATATCTACAGACCAGACAAATCTCCCTGAACACATCTCTAGCTGCAGTGTGTGAACTGAAAAACAAGTGTGGCTATTAATTACTGATATAAGAGGGCTGAATACAAAGGACTGATATTGCAGTGCTTCCATGTACCGTAATTTCTGGACTATAAGCTGCTACTTTTTGCACAAGCTTTGAACCCTGCGGTTTATTGTCCGGTGCGGCTTTTCTAAGGATTTTTCATGATTTTTGTGATATCGTAAGAGGATTTGTTTTGGTTTGTTCCGCTGTTGTACAGCACCATTTTGCCTGGCGGAAAGGTATGTGATCAGACACACAGTCACAGGGGAAAAGAGTGATATGTTGGTCACATGTCCGTCCGCCAGCCAAAGTAGTGCCGTACGAATTAGCGCAAAAAGAGACTAGATTAGCAAACTGGCTCTTGAAAATCTCACACCAGACCGTACCCATATCCTCAGCAGGTCTCCAAGGTGAACAGCCTCTAGCATGTTAGAACAAGGCAGCTAAGGGAAGTCGGCAAGTCAGATCCGTAACTTCGGGATAAGGATTGGCTCTAAGGGCTGGGTCGGTCGGGCTGGGGTGCGAAGCGGGGCTGGGGGAGCAGTCGCTCCATCGCCCTCCCCTCTCCGCCGCCAAAAGCGGCGCTGCGTGGCCCGCCTTGCGGGGCTCGCGCCGGGGCTGGGGGAGCAGTCGCTCCGTCGCCCTCCCTTCTCCGCTGCCAGAAGCCCGGTGCGCGGCCCGCCTCGCGGGGCTCATGTCTGCGGCACGTCGCGGGTTTTCACGGGGCGGTGTCCCATAATAAAAAGAATGTGTTCCAAAACAGTCATTTCTTTCCTGACAATCCCCTTTGTGTATATCCTCTTACATATGATAATTAAACATTAAAACACCTGCGGCTTTTAGTCCGGTGCGGCTAATGTATGAATAAAATAGGATTTTTTCGTAATTTCAAATTGTGCAGCTAATATTCAGGTGCGCCTTGTAGCCCGGAAAATACGGTAGTCCTTCCCAAAATCTGCCACTGTTTCCTTGGGAAAAAAAGATGATCTTCTAGGTAGCTAACCAAGATCCTTATACATTATATAATACTCTATCTTCAAACTGTAAAGCAGAAAATGGCTGAAAACATGCAGAATTGAGTAGAAATTGAATATAAATCCTATTGCCAGAATAACTGTTGTTTTAATGATCTAAATTAAATCATGAAAGCTTTCCCCTCTCCATTTTTTCTCTTAACATTCAGGACATGCAAACATGTTGCCATTCTCTGAGTAATTTTGCCATTTTTCCGTCACTTAACCAAATCACAGTGGACAAACGCCAAACGTTCAACGTTGTTGAACTTTAAATTGACCCAAATTAACTCTACGTAGCACATTATTGTATAAGGAGGGACAATTCAGAAATACTGGCGACCACCAGTGCTACGTCAGCCTTCTAGAAAACATGATATCAATTTTAAAATGCTATGTTTCCTTGTTTTCACGTTATCGCATTCACAAGAACTCCAGAAAACGCTGAGATTCAAACTTGTTCTTGATTCTTAGTAGATACTTCAGTGGTATCCATTTCAAGCTCCTATGTTGCCTCATTCTGAAGTTATTGCATTCACAAACTTAGGTGTCCATGCAGGTGATGACAATACCCCATCAGCCTTTTACGGCTGAGGCGTAAAAATCCATTGCCCATCAACACTTCCTCAGCATGAAACTACATTAGGTTTCCCAAACCATTGCCGTTATTTCACAGTTTATAAAGATTTAAAGATCATGACTTGAGAACCTGCAGAGAGCTTGTCCTGGTCCACCAAATATACACCATTTTCTGCAACTCCTTACTTTCCAGAATCTCTAAAACAGAGGCAGACAATTTTATTTACTGGAAAAAAATTAAAGAAAATAAACAGTTAAAATAAACATCTAAAAAAAAAAAATTCCAAAGCACAACTATGAATTTGGGCTCATTAAAAACAGCTACCTTGGCAGTGTGCTGCTGCTGAAGGTCATCATGTTGTCACGGTTGCCTAAAGGACTGGATGGACTTATCACCTCCACTTCAGCACTGGCTCTCTTCAAATTGGTCATTGAAGGCTCTCGACAGGAGGCGCTACGCGTTAGAATGGGTCCTGTTTGGTCTGGGACCAAGGGATGGGAGGAAGTCCTTGTAATAATAGGTTCTGGTTGGCTGGGACCCAGTGTGTGGTGGCCTATCAGAAGACAACAAAGACAAGGCAAACGATCAATAACAGGTTAGAATCACATACTAGTCTCTAAAGTAAAGCCACAGAAGTGTCTTGAACCATCATTCTTTCTAATAGCTGGCAGGAGGCAACTCCTCTGGTTTCAAAACACTTCTATGGGAAAACAAACACTGGCTACCTTGACTTGTGACCACATTAAACACTTTTCTGTTGCGTTTATGGTCTTATTCGCCAGTTTCAGGTCATGGTAAAAACAGCATGGTGTTCAGTTTGTGAGTTACGATTCCCTTTAGAAGTAAAAAGGAGCTTAAACCAGTCTATGCTTATTGGTTCTTGACTTTCATTCACAAATTACGAGCCAATGATTGTGGAGTGGCTCACATTTTCAAAGTTTGATCATGATATCTGGTTTAAAAAAGCTAAGATAAGGAAAACGCTCATAGCTTCACAAGCGCACCTAACCAATCACCAGGTGACATCACAGTGTTCAGGTAAGTATTTTATAGACAGTTTATGGTTAAAATCAAGTAATGAGGCAGACCATGAAGTTGAGCTCAATGATAACAGATCAGCTGATAACCTTTTATGCATCCTGTTTAAGCTGTATAGCATGGCCACAGTTGCTGCACATGTTTACTTTACAATCCACCTTCAGCCCCAGTGATTTATTTCATATTTTGTAATAGACTAAGTCTTCTGTGGGCTTCCCATGATGCACTGAGTATTTCTTCTTCACTCACTCTCTGCTTTTACATACCTCTGCATTAATCCTTACTTAGTATTCATCTCTGGCTCTCTTCCAAAGTGTGTATCTAATCCTGTCTTCCTTCCATCACCTCCAACCAGGCCGCTCCTCCCCGAGCGTGGTTCTGCCAGAGATTTTTTTCCTGTTAAAAGGGAGTTTTTCCTGCCCACTGTTGCCAAGTGCTTGCTCAAAAGGGGTAATTTGATTGTTGGGGTTTCACTGTATTATTGTAGGGTCTTTACCTTACAATATAAAGTGTCCTGTTGTTGTGACTTGAATTGAATTGAAAGAGAATCATACCACCAAATATGAGTAAGTCCAGATGGTAACTCCTTTCTAATGAGGAGCTCACTTAAATGAGCTAATCTTCATTATAAATGACAGCGCTTGAGGTTCATATTTCAACACATGAATTATTTTTAAAAAAAGATGAATATTTAAATTTGCTGTAGTCACAACGAGGGATTTGGCTAACTATGGTGGTCTTGACAATACTACTTGACAACAACAGTTGTATCGAGACACCTTTCAATGGATCTCTTACAGGTCTATCAACTTCATGAATAGTATGACATTTAAACATCATCTTACCCACTTGTATAAAATCTGACATTTAAGATTTCGACAAAGAAACAGCAAAATAATGAAGAAAATTCATCTCACTCAAGCAAAAATGCCAAAGATTTTAAAGTTCTAGCTTCTTGGAAGTCATACTGTCAGATTTTCTATGATTTATGGGTATTTTCACACTGAGTTAAGGCCCAGTATTACACTTGTTAGAACTGAGTAAAATCAGAATCCCAAGATCCCCTCAGATCAAAAACTGTTGTTAAGATCATTCTTTCTGGAAATGATGTTACTAATCGACATGTCACGATGATGTAACCTGCCATTTCAAGTGGCAGGCATAGTTTTACCTTGATGGCTGTTGCTAATTGCTGACTGGCTGACATTGGGCAAGGAGGAGAGGGGTGGCTCTCTCAGTATGGGGGCAGGTTGTCTACTTCTGGAGCAATCTTCACTAGGCTGGAAATTCCCCACGGCGTACACACCCTGCATCCAAACACACTGACAGTAATGAGAAGCATGTAGCTCAACACACAAGTTTTTGTACTTTGAATATTGAACCAAAGATTTTCAGTCTGTATTTTTTAAACTAAAAAATAACAATAAAAAAAAAGATGAACGTAAAAGTGCTGTTTCTGTAACAAAATTATTGCTGGACGATAACGTGAATTTTACTATTGTGGGGAATGCACTGACATATGAATATTGTCACCTGTTACTGACATGTATTTATCTTGTGTCACATCAATTTTGTAGCAAAATGTTGTTAAAAGACCTATTAACATCCACAAGGTCACCAGGTTAGGGCTATAATTTGCAGCTATAGGTTTTCTGCTAATGCTTTGAGGTCTAAGTCATCATAGCTGGTAATGTTAACATAACCCTATATTTGGGCAAATTCCAAAGCTGATGTTTTCCTAAAATAGTTTTTGAAAATAAATTGTTATAATAAAATGTCCTTTTGAGTCCAGATTCTATAAAATCCTATAAAAAGTGGTGGATGATGACCATGGATGTTGAGAGGTTAAAATGGTTACTTTCACCATGAACTTGAAAGCATTCATTAGTGACTGAACCAGTAAATCCTGCCATTGAGTTCTTTTGCACTGTAACAGAAAAATCTGGCTGATGTTGACCCAGTTAAGAGACCTCTGATAAAGGGTCTTACTGGGAAAACACGACCAAGCATGCGTTATCTGAACAGGGCCAGGCAACAGAGGAGCCCCCCATGGCCACCCCTGGAGTGCAGGTAAACAGTTATAACAAGTTCATAGATACGCTGCTGGGTTTCATCAGATTCATAATTGATTTACTGCTATTTGTCCATGTGTGTGCATGTTCAGAGAAATGTAAGTCTCAATGATTATCACTGTTTATTTGAGGCTAATATTACATAGATATTTTGCAGGTTGAAGAGGACAGCGGGTTTACCTGTGCTAACAGGCTATGTTATATGTAGTTTTGATATGGCAGATTGTTCAATTAGTATGTAGTGCATACTACAAAATCCAAAAAGATCTTGATCACCAACCTAGAGACAAGGCTGTCAAGTTGCTGCCACCAACCCCTGTGCAGGCTAGTCTGTCAAAACAGGCCAGCAAGCAGCGCAGTCAGTCTGCAGCATACGATAGAGACAAACCAGATGGTGACTGGTCACTGCCTCCCCCACCAGTAGCTCTTTTCAGTGACGTCCCTTAGCATACTCATGTGCACCCTGTACCTCCAGTGCAGCCTTCTGGTTTGGTTGAGGAACTCAGTGAATGTCGGCAGCGGTTAGAAGCATCCCTATAGCAAGCTTCATTCATGTTATAAGCTACTCGCCAACATCATATTGTGCATCAGCCCGTTACCTTCCCAACATCTACAAAGAAAGCTCATTGCAGACGCTTATTCTTTCCTCCCACAACAGAGCCTTGTCTCATTAGAGCCACTAAAAACAAGATGTAGAGGGGACCAACTCCATCGATTCCACATTTCAAAGGGGTGACTCAAAAGACTTTGTTAGACTGAGGCTTGCGGTGGAAAAAGATTCTTCACACTGATGCCACCAAGAGGTTTAAATACCAAGGGCTGTTTTTTCTCAGCCTGCGAGGTAACAAGTCTGTTCTGACCAAATCCTCTCACTTCCTTTGTTACCTTTATTCTCCTCATTCTCCTGCAGAGAAACCTCTGTCATGGTTGCATGCCTGTTTCTGCCAAGAGCTTCCAGAAGAACAGCACCAGTGCCAGCTTGGACTCCTGCAACTTTCACCAGTCTGACCCACCAGCATTTCCCTCTTCACAGAGCAACTTACCTGGATGTCTCAGTGTAACCAGCCTGCTGCAGTTTGCCTACTTATCAGCCTACTCACCTGTTCACCTGCTCAGCCACCTATCTGCTGTAAAAAGTGTGACTGCACTAGTAGCGCAAAACACCAATACTGAATATAGAAATAGTAAAATAATACCGTTTTACATCAGACACACAACTGGACTCTGGTCAGGATCAGTCGGCTCTCTGAAATTATGTCTCTGGCTTTTCAGATGTGGTCACAACTCTGCCAACAACAGCTCAAGTTCAAAGTGTATAACTCCTACTCTAGCAAAACACAACATTTCTCAGATCAGTGTGTAAATTTCAGAAAGCTGACCAAAGAGCAGAACACTACATAGGTGGAAGCCAAAAAAATCACTGCTGGTGATGTGAACTGCACCACCAGGCTGACCAGTGCCAGTTAAAAGTCTTATGTCAAATGGGCTTGGTGTAGCCAAACACTGTGTAGGCACTTCAGTGCACATACAGGCACCTCCAGACTTTCCCCTTGAAACTATTTATAAATGCTCGCCACTCTTTCTGATAGGCTGATATGTACTGACAACAGCTATCGGACTTGTCCATCTCAGCAACCTGGGGGGCCAGCAGCAGTGAAAACCATGCTTGGCTAGACATTGCAAAGACACAAGTCCTGTTAACAGTGCAGCCACAAATAGCAGTGTTTATTTCTGACCACCATCTCCTCAGCAGCAGTACTTTGGTAATTGAACAATCTGCCATATCAAAACAAGAAGCTAGTGACTGGGCCATGGAAGGATCAAGATACCATTAACCTGTTGGAGGCAAACAGCTAGAGTGGAAGTAGCATCAGTATGCAGATTTGCCACTCAACTACTACTTGCAAGTAACACGCCCACACTCATTTCACCGCCTGAGGCAGTACTTCCCAGCTTGTGTGGTATAGAGAAGCACCTCAGCAGAGATCTAGAAAAGACTGAGGCTTATCAAGTGGAGACTGAGAAGCTAGGGAAGATGAGCAATTTCATTAGAGTGAGTAAAGTAAAGGTTAGACCCTCCAGTCTTGATTCATTCTTCACCATATGGTGATTCATAATGAGACAAATCAAGATGTGTTCAAATGTTCATTCACATACAAAGGCCAAAACCTGGATGAACTGCTACTGCCAGACCCAACCTTGGAGCTTCTCTCCTGGGTTCCTCCTGAGGTTCAGGCAACATTTTGTTGCTGTGAGGAACAACATATTGGGAGTGTCCCACCAGGTGAGATTGCTACCTGAAGACCAGCCACTATTATACTTTCTCTGGCGTGATATGAAAAGAATTCCCAACCTATGATGTACGAGTGGTTGTTTGTCACTAAGTGTTCCCTATGTTATGCCATAGATGCTCTTCAGAGGAATGGGCTAGGAATGAGCCATCAGGGAGATGATGGTTGTGAGTCTTTCAAGAAGTACTTTTAATGTGAATATAGAGGTCAATGATGTCATCAACAAACTGAGGGAACTATTAATGGAGGGAGACTTTGAGCTATGTCAGTAGGGCCTCAACGACTCGTTGCCATAATCAAAGATGTCAACTAGAAAAATTGGCCAATGTGGAACATTGACGTATCATATTCTAATACCACATAAGTATGTTTTGCATTTTCACAGGTTTGCATTTCTGCAATACACTACTGGGAGATATGGGGGTCTTATCACCTCCATTGTGTGCCAAGACATGTAGATTCTCAGTCATCCAGATGATGGTAGTCTTAAGAAGGGGGCAACTGGACTTCTTTACATTTGTGAAGATGTTTCACCTCTCATCCAAAAGACTTCTTCAGTTCACAAAGGAACCCTCTCAGGTGAGGCTTGTTGGAGGCTCCGTATCAAGCTCTTAAGACTGCTGACAGTCTTTGGCTCCATTTGGTTCCTGTAGCTGCCACTGAGCCGATTGACGGTTTACTCTATTATACAAAAGGATGGCATCACGGAGGAGCACATCCAGATCCAGGCTAGTTGTAGCAGTAACTACCGCTTTATATACCCTACCCAATGCTCAGCAGACTCACACCTTCAGGGAACTTCAGCGAAGGCAGCAGGACATGCTATTTGCAGGCCAGGGCACAAGAGACAGCGGCAGACTGCACTACATTCAGTTATAACCAATTAAGCAATATGCTGCCAGGCTGTCCTGCTTTATGTCTGATCAGATTCCCAGTTGATTTACTCACTGTGTCCCTGCCTCATATATCATGATTTGACTATGGTTTTTCCATAAAGACAATACTCGCTCTTGCTCCACACTGGCCAACCGACTGCAGGTGGTCAAAGATCTCGTCCTAGTCATTGAAGCAACCATTTCAAAGGTAATGATATCACAGGTTCACTGCACATGGTTGTAATAATTTTGGTCATGCCACAGTCCCCACTCACTGTTTTCTCTAGTGTGACTGTAGCAGATTAAAAAAAGCTATAGATGAAAGCTAAAGATGCTAGTTGTGGACATATAAACAGTAAAAGTTCACAACTGTTTCAGAAGCTGTCCTTTGCACATATATGGTACAAACTTGTATGGGACGAGGTTTCACAATAAAAGCCAAGTTTGCTACCAGGATGTGCTTTTTGACACTTGATCAGTTATTTCTACTCATCCCATTAATTGTTTAAGTACGTACCTATGCATTCTGGAAACTTCTGTGTCCCTGTGCTTCTGTTACACTGTTTTTGTCACGGTCTGCAGACCATGTGGAGTCCGTGAGGAGGACTCGAGAGCAGACACAGGCGAGGAGACGGAGCTGAACTTGAAACCAAAAGCGAGCCTTTTTACGGCCGATGCACATAAAACACAAATCAAAGCGAGAAGCAAAACTAGAGCAACAAATAACTGAGATGACTAAGACTAAACAAAGAAGACTGTGACACCAATAACTAACCCACAGGGAGGTGAGAGCTAAACACAATAAGCGAGGAACACAAGACTCTTTCAAAATAAAACAGGAAACATGGAGACGTAGACATGACTATACAAGCTTAACAGACTTGGCACACATGATAGACTAGACAAGAAACCAAACACAGGAACCAAGGAAACCATGATAAATAATGGCTGACTTTAACCTCAACTAAAACCTAAATAAGAATAACACATAGTCACAAACCTAAGAAAAAATACAGAAAAACACTCAGAGCACTGGTGACAGTTTTATCATTTGATGGTGTGAATTTTTTATACCTGTAACTGCCACAGTAGTCTGCTGACAAGAGGAAAAATAAATAAAAACTGCCAGTCTGGATGATGGATTTTCTATTGTGGCGGGTCTACTTTTATTTAAGAGCAGAATATGAATTTGCTTTATAATCAGTGCCAATTTCCTTTCTGAGTACACCACATATCTCAGTACCGATGTCTTATCACAGCAAAGAAGGAGCCCCAGCCAACACAGTGACAGACAGCTTTACGTGTTGTTGAAAACATTCTGCTACAGCTGAACACCTGGAATAAAAAGCACCAATCCCCACGCTTTCCTGCTAAACAGAACCAGTGTAGTACCCAAACTAAACTTTTTATTACGATCTAAAGACGGCCCAGTGGAGTCAGCACTGCATAGTCCTTCATGTCTTTAATCAACAAGCCTACAAAGAGAAGAACCAAGTGACAAGTAAAAAATAAAAAAGGTAATCACAGAGACGCTTTTCCCAGAAAACACTGAACCTCTGTGGACTAAATATATTTACTTAAATGGGGAGTGTGTATCATCTGATCGTGGAGGATTGTTCTGCAGCAAAACCTCAAAGATTGTTCTTGCACAAAAGTGTAGGCAGTGTGTGTGTGTGTGTGTGTGTGTGTGCCTGTGCGCACGTCTGTTCGAGTGTGTGTGGGCTGCAGGGTGATGTTGTGTGGGTGCAAGTATCCAACAGTTTCTGCACTAGACTTGAACAGGAAGATTTCTTTCAGCCCCTGAAGCTGTTTGAAGCCACATGTCCTAAAAGCATTACCTCTGAATGATCTTCATCAACCATAAAACAAAAAATGTAGACAGGAAACAATCTGACTCGCTGGTATCCAATCAAACCCTGCGTTCTATAAGCACATGGTTTTACCACTTTAACTGCCGGTAGCCTTGGCACTGCATTGTCATCAGCCTGATCATTAATTAAATTCACAGCCAAAATTGTGTTTTTCACTCAGTGTAACTACTGTTTTTATTTTCTAAATGCCCTCTGAAGCTGGTGTGAGACCCCTACTATAGCATATAGTGTCATTTCTTATGTTATTCTTGCAAGCATTGCTTTCATGTTTCATTGTGATGTATGCGACTATAACTTTTACCAGGTAAACAGCAATGGCAGCTCCCAGCAGCCAGCCACAGTATACATCCACAGGGTGGTTTCTAAACTGGATAATCCTGGTTAACCCAGCCAGGATGGCCAGCATGACGAAGGAGAACACCAGGAGAGGTTTCAGCAGCTTGGCTGAGTCAGTCAACACCGTGTTGAAGTACATCTGAAATACACAATGTCATGTTAGCAAATTATTGTCTAACAGGCCATATTCACACCTCCTATCAATGTGTATTAAGTACACGTGTGACTGCAACAAGCCATGTCTGTTAGGGCTGAATAGGACCATGGTCAGATTGAAGTGTCGTTCTTCATATGTGTAACTGTGGTAACCACTTACTGAGATGTAGACAGCAGCAAAGGCAGCCAGAGTAGCATGCTGGGAGGGGAAAGATTTCCTATAAAGCAGAGAAAGGCAGAGTGTTCTTTATGTTAATGATCATATTCAGACAGCTGAGAACAATGCTGAATATTCATCTACATCAGAAAAATGACTTTCAAAGAAACGTGGGTGTGCTGACAAATCTGCCTTAGCAGGTGTTCAGTGAGGGAGGAAGGATAAGCAGAAGGACAGCAGCCTAACCTGACCAGCCACTTGGCATATGCAGCTTCTTACAGTAGCTAACGCTTGATCTGTTGTCCTTAATCTACCATTCATGACACAGATATCCAGAGTGCTGTTCAATAAAATGGTTAAATGGGTCGCACTCAGTAGGTCTGTTTCATCTGTTTACAGATGCATAAAGATGGCCGCCTTTAATAATTATGTTTTCACAACAGAAAGAAGGAAAATGTGTTTTGAGATTTCAGAATGACTGATGATGATTTCTACACTGTAAATAACTTTCATTGAAGCTGATCGGCAGTTTGACGTGTACGGGCACAGACAACAGTCTCTTATGTTTAGTGTTATTGTGCCAAAAGATACAACCAAAGCATCCACAGAGTGTGGATGGTGTTCTTGTTCAGGGCTTTATTTTTATTGAAATCACAACATTTCTCTCACTCTATAGCTTCTGCTATCTCATGCCATGAAAATCATTGTGTGCGCTTTACAACTTCAGGCAGCACTAGTGTTTTGTGCAAAAACACACCCACATGCATCCACTCTCCCACACTCGCTCACCTGCCAGCATTGATGAGCCCTATGTCTTGTCCAGAGCAGATATCTTCTAGGATAAACGCTTCATCACAGGTGGACATGTTAAGGTGGGTCAGGTTAGGTTTGCACACATCCAGCCAATAGGGAGTATGTAGGCCAGTGGATAACTGAAGAATATCTGTTATCAATGCTGTCACACACAGGCCAAAGATATGGACACCTGTAAAAGATAGCTTTTACAACAGAGAACTGTACGCATACATCTAATACAACAACATCTAATGATCTTGTTACACAGCATCGTTACTCAGTGGCTCCTAATAAATGTTCGTTTATCTGCTTCAGACGTGACAAGAGAAATTTTATCCTTGTTCAGAAACTTTATTTACGCATTGGAGAATCAAAAACAAGCACGTATATGGATCTCTTCTGTTCAGAAAACCGTAGTCTGCAAGCACTTATCTGCAGCCAATGTCCCGAAAGAGACTAAACTAACTTAGCAGTTACACAAAGTCTGATTAGCTGAAAAATGACAAAGTGGAAGAGCTGTCGATTAGACTTGGTGTTCCCTGATTTGTTCTCCTCAAGGTCCTTCCACCTGGCAACGGTCACTGACCTCCAGTCAGTCCAGTCCTGTGTGAGAAAACTCCTCCTTTCCTTAGTTGTTACCAGGGAGGTTTTATTTTTCATGCTGAGATCAGCTTGAACCAACACAATACAGTGTGTGTTTGTTGTTGCATAGAACACTACGTTATCACAGCCAGGGAAGCTTCTCCAGTGCATTATATATAAATAAATAAATAAAATATAAATAAATAAAAGCAAGACCCTGAACTTCATCTTTTGGCAACAACACATTGTGGAACGCATACCAATGTCAAGTGCCTCAATGGCTGATTTGGAGAAAGCATTACACCCTCCTTAATCCCTGCAGTATAAAAATATAAAGTACATAAAGGACATTTTAACCATATATGAAAGGAAGTGTATCTTGCATAATATTTAGCTAAATTAAAAATGTGGCGTTGTCTGCTGTGATGACTCCACCGTCATTATGGGAGCAGCCGAGTGAAGCTCCTTCCTGTTCTACATAGCAAAGTTAGTGGTTCTTTTTGCAGTTGCTTCTCTATTAGTGTTTCTGTTCTTCTTGGAGCAACTAAATGAATCAGTGAATGCGTCCTCCTACCTATGAAGCGTACAGCCCTGCGGATGTAGGAGTTGAAATTGCAGCCTGCAGCATTGATGTTGGCCTCAGTCTGACTGGCTGATGACTTCCTGGACAGATAGCAGTACAGGATTGCCTCTCCTATCAGAATCTATATACAAAGAAATCAAAGGGTATTGGCAAAGCAGATTTTTTTTGTTATCTGAAAGTTTCTCTGATCTGCTGAGGGCATTTACATCTTATTACAAATGAAAAAATCTTGAGAATAAATGAAGAAACACTAAATAACACATTACTTCTTACACATAACATAATAACACATAACTACATATTAGTAATAATGATGGAGTGTTGCCACGTGGGCTGTGTTGGGTAGACAAATGCAGGACTCCAAAGGCAAAACGTAAAACTCAAAACAGCTTTATTGCTCAACAAACAAAAACTGAATACATCATTGAAAATAATTCTGACAAGCCAGAAAGCAGGTAACATGGATCACACGCATGTGGCAAGAGGGACACAGCCTGGAGTGAGAACCCAATAAGGGAACACTGAGACAATATAAACACACAGAGGGTAACAAGTCCCAGCTAAAACTAATCATGGACTAATGAGAAACAGGAAGCAAAAAAAAAAAAAAAAAAAAAAAAAAAAAAAAAGAAACAATAAAAAAAAAAAAGGAAAAGTAAAAAAAAAAAG
>VOQK01026913.1:32478-57085 GCA_015052645.1 Benitochromis conjunctus
TCTCTCTCGCTGTCTCTGTCTCTATCAGCGCATCCATACACATCTATAGGCGTGTGGTTCGTGGTTCTGAGTTTGTAAGAAGCATTTCGTAGCCTTCTGCTTGTCAAATGAAAACCTTGTTAATGTTTTGGAACATCAACCACGATAAAGTACTACAAAGAATGTCCTTGGTTGTGAAAGGTAGACTAAGCAGACAAAGAAAAAAAAAAAAGCGCTGGGTCTTTGGGGGCCAGCCACGTAGTTATAGCTTTGCTCGGTGAGGGTTTAGATAATATCTCAACTTTCAACAACTTTTCTGCTGCAAACTAAATGCAGAGGTAAATTGAATTTTTGTTTGGGGAGTCAAAAATGATGCTGCAGTTATTTTAGAGTTGTTCCACAGAGTTTTTACTAGAGAAAACTAAAGAAGACCATCACCATGTACCGTCAGGACATATAACTGCATGACTGGACATTGGTCCCATTTCTAGTATAAGTTTAAAGTTAGTTTTAGCTTTAATTTCACATGACTGTATACCGAAGTACACGGCATGATTCAATACCTTGTACAAACACCTTTGGCATTAATAACTTGCAGTAACACATAGATGTCTGTAGGATTTTATCAGACTCTGACATCATTGCGGAAGAGAGAAAAAACTAAACTCAAAGTTTTTAAATTTATTAACCATAATAACAGTGCCGTGTCTCCTCCTCTGTTCAGCATGCCAAACAGACAAAGTGCACCGCACCCAAACAGTAAACACTTTTATTATGAGACACAGATGCAGAATATAAATATCATTGCTTAAAAGTTGGGGGGAAGCCACGGTTTAGCCTTGGCTTCTTCCCTTATTGGAGCTGGGTCCAGTGCTTGGGTCATCTTCTGTACTGGACATCTCCCTGTAAGAGAAGAAAAACAACCCCTCTCTTCACAGACACAGAACTGATTCCCTGTGGTATTTTTCCACTAGCTGAGTATCACATGGGTGTGGCGTTCTTTTTCAACACTCTACTCTATAGTACATATTTGTGTAATAAAAGATGTGACATAAATGTGATAATTGATAAAACATAAATATGTGAGGTATTTGTGGAATATAAAATAATGAGGGGCAGCACGGTGGCATGGTGGTTAGCACTGTTGCCTCACAGCAAGAAGGTCCGGAGTTCAATTCCACCATCAGGCCGGGGTCTTTCTGTGTGGAGTTTGTATGTTCTCCCCGTGTTTGCGTGGGTTCTCTCCGGGTACTCCGGCTTCCTCCCACAGTCCAAAGACATGCACTTAGTGGGGATAGGTTAATTGGAAACTCTAAATTGTCCATAGGTGTGACTGTGAGTGCGAATGGTTGTCTGTCTATATGTGTTTGCCCTGCGACAGACTGGCGACCTGTGCAGGGTGTACCCCGCCTCTCGCTCCAAGACAGCAGGGATAGGCTCCAGCGCCCCCCACGACCCTGAAAAGGATAAGCGGAAGCGAATGGATGGATAAAATAATGAGGTATATTTGTATTAAAGATAAAAAGTAAATTGCTAACAGTTTTGGGGCCACTCTTCTTTACAGGATAGCTTCAGGTTATTAAAGGTCCTGAGGTAAGTTGGTGAGGATTTCCTGAACTTTTCTATCAGTGAGCAGTTCCTTTGTTGCTTCTATTAGCTGCTGTTAGCTGGCATTTGTGAAACTTTCTTTGAAGTGGATCTAACATTGTTGAACTCAGGCACTTAGCAAATAAAGTCTCAGACAATCTGAGAATGTAATCAAATGGCTTATCGGAGGGAAGAATAAATTCCTTGTGTTTCCTTGTGTTAGAGCCTTGACTTCAGTTGAGGAGGTGAAGCTTTAGGTGAGGATAAGGTTGAGGAAAATAAACATGTAAAATTGGTAAATGTATTCAAGATGGGCAACCTAGATGCTCACACAAACCGACGCCAACTCCTATGTATTTTTAAAGGATTATTCCCAAGTTTACGAAATGGCATCAGTTTATTGAAAGACATAATTACACAATTATAAATGTATAGTTACGAGTACCATAATTGCCCCAAGTCTTTTTTTTTCTATAAAACCTATATTCTATATTTATATATAACCTACATAAACGTACTTACTATACATTAAAGGTTTAGAGGTGTTGGTTTTATATGTGGGGACTTTGTTGGGACATCCACAACTGAGAAGATCATGTCATTTTGTTAACACACCAAAATGCTCCAGACCTACAAACTGTCAAAATGTCTGCACTGACAGAGATGATCACATTTGCCGGTGATCAGTTACTCAAGGGCATTTGGTTATTAGCACTTGGCTGCCATTTACTTCTTTATTCCCATGGAAGCGGTAAGGCTGTGCGTAATTGTTCTCATGACTGCATGGGTAGAGTAGCCCAAACATATTCAGAACAAATTTAGAGAGAAAAATTCAAAACTTAGATTGCTGGAAGGACAAACATAATACAATTGGATAACAGCAAACGAGCAAGTGATATTTTCAAAGGTTGTACTGTGTGTAATTTTATTACTGATCTGAAGATCCAAGTGAAATTGTAAAAATAACAACTAAACAACAAAAAAATAACAGCTTTATCCTTCACTGGGTCTTTCAGGTCTTTGTCCTTTGGCTCAGTTTTAACTTGGTTTGATGGCCACAATAACAATATCTCATCCTGTTCTACAGCAGCTCAAGATCAGAGGATCAGATCAGAAAGTTTACTCTAAACACTAGAGTAAATACTCTAGTATACTCTATATACTCTCTTATATATACATATTTATAAGAAGCAACCTCCGGAGCTGGAAAATAAAGCCAACGTGGAAAAACTGCAGCTTGTGCCCCTTGAGGCAAAGCTGCTTAAAGGACAGTTAAAATGTCTAAATCTTTACCTTTTTATAGTATTAAAAAGTAGATTTACAGCCTGGTGAAAATACAGTTGTGGCCTCCATAGTTCCCACTTTCATAGCAAGTGGATAAATGAATAAGGGACAAAGACACATTGATTGACAGGTGTCCCAACACAGGCAGCTGGAACCAACCAGCGTCTGCTTGGCCTCGTTAACAACTTGGAATCATTAAATTGGACCTCTTCACTGTAAGTGTGTGCTGCTGTTGCCTTATGGAGCATTTTTCCTTTTCAGCTGACTAAAATGCAAACCATCCTACACTTTTAATTGAGTGATATTCTAATGTTTTATCAGTTCTTTCACAAATTTTCCTCTTTAGTTCATCACACAAATGCTTCTCACAAATTTATCATATGAATTTTAATGAGTTTAATTATTTGTGTGTTTATTTCTTCTTCTTTTTTTTCCCCATGGAGAAACAGCCTCAGACTCTCACAGTCACAGCATCCAATTGTCCATGGTGTAGTGTGCTCCATCTCTTTAGGGGAAAATATCTGCCTTTCTATCTTCACTGATAACAGTACCTGTGTTCCATTTGGTGTTGACTAGGTAGTATAAGTGGGGTTTTAGTCTTTTTTTTCTATTACAAAAAAATATAGCAACTTCTTGTTTGGAAAAAAGGTTGCTAGAAAAGTGAAAGAGCATTAAAAGAACACAGTGAACTGAAAGATGCTGCATCTTCAGGTTGTACGTCTTCAGAAACTGCAGTGAGACAGCTTGTTGAGAGCATGACTTTTTTGACAGAAAGATTTTATTCTGTAATTTCACTGCCATTAGCAGAGTACCCATTCAATATGTCCCTGTTAAGGTTATGTGGGTTAGGTGTATAATTAACAAACAAACATGAAAAAAGCCTGCTGTTATACAGAGCTGTCTACTCTTTACACTCTTTAGCACAAAGATGGAAAAGGAATTAGCCTTAAGAGCAGAGCTATATAATCTCACAAACTAATAAATAACCAAATATAACTTCAGCATTTTTATCCCCTTTTTTATACGAGCAGAGCAATAGTTAGTAGTTAATAGTTACTACAGACTGTATTGAGTATGATTTTATAGGATGCTGCACTGTATATAAGGCCACGGTCACACAGGTATAGCAAAAGCTTGGTAATCACTGGCAACTTCTACTTTGAAGGTCTAGTAACTCCTGCTCAATGGAAAAAATGTTTGTTCCCTAAGCAGTTGTGAATGATTGATGGTGGTTGCTGAAAACCCTATTGAAACCCTCCTTGTGAGTGCTTTGATGACTAGCAGATCACCATTGTCACCCATAGTTTGTATGGAAGAAGCAAAAACTCACCAATCTCTCACCGTAAACGAAGACCGCTTGCCTTCAAATTAAAAGTTGTGCCTTTTGAAGGTGTGGTGGTTTCAACAGTAATGCAGAAATTTACTTTGAAAGCAAATGTTCCCCATTTCTGCGTAGAACTTTTGAACCCCTTTAGCTGTACAAGGCTGATGGAAAAGAGCAAATTTTTCCAGCTTTCAGTATCGCTTGATAGTTAGCTAGTGTTTGCAGGCAAGTAGCATCTGGCATCTTCCACGCACTACAAGCAACTGCCGCAATATACAAAGACCCGCAAGGGAGAAAAAAACAAAAAAACATAGACTTTTGCGAGATCTTGAGAAAGATCCTGCATTTACCATACTTCAATCAGTACTCGTGAAGCTATCCAGGGTACTGCAGCTGGTTGTTAATGCACTCTTCAGACGTCTCTCACTTTTATAAAAACCTTATGTACAGGAAAGCACTGATTTAACGTCTTCATAGTTTAGGCCAAGCTCAAAATGAAATTCTATGAATTTCTCCCTCAGATGTGTGTTTTCCATTGCTATGTTTTTTTCCAAAGTCCATGACCTGGCTACCACACTCACTGATCACAGCATCCATCAATTTAAGTGCATGGACTTAAATTGCAGGATCTCGAAAAAGTACATCTTAAATTTTTTTTCTGTTTTTTGGGTGGGGCTCCGTAGAAGTCTGCTAACCAACAACACAATCACAAAGTTTGTTGTGACCAATTAAACCTAATTAACCTCAAGCAACTACTCAACAATCAGTCAGGAAACACACCAGAGGTTCCCAGAGGTCAGCCAAGCTGTGACAGAGCAGACCATTCTCATTCCCAACGCGTAACATATCGACGATTTGTCACGTACCGAGGCGTCCCATAGGAATGCAAAAGGTAACCTTCTGCGTCCCTATGATACGCGCCGGATTGTGGATGGAATCCAATAGAATGACACTCCCGGCGGTAACACACGTTCCAGCCGTGTATTCCAGCCCTAACCATAACCTTATCCCTAACATAGCGTCACACAGAGTCAGTATGCTACGTTTTGGGATGAGAACGTGTTGGACTGAGACCAAAAAGAAGAAAGATTTGAAAAGTGAAGCTAGTGCAGCCTTCAAAATGGGATCTCACCAACCGAGTTGATCATAGTCACAGTTGGTGCTTCAGTCTTATATATACAGTGTTTGCAGCCACTGCTAAGGCATTTGTTCTGTCTCCTCCCCACAGAGAGTTAAGAAGACAACTGCAGCATCAAACAAATGACTGAAAGTGTGACGATGACTGACGATGTCACTGAAAACTGTTGTGAATGAGCTGTGAATGCCAGTGTCAGCTGAAAACAAGAGCTAGGACAGCTTTATCCAAAGACCTCATTTCAACTACTTTCCCTCCTTAGGCCCTTAGCAATGCACTCATCAAGGATGAAGCTGATCGGAGAATCTGGTGTTGGAAAAATGAAAGAACAGAGACACACGCATATACACACATATCCGTACAGACAGATACTCCTCCCTGGAGAGTTAGATGACAGCGGTAATAAACATTTCATATCCTGTCCCTGCTCACTTTGGCACCAAACAGAATTGCTAACCAGCTAAACATAAATAAGGGATGCAGAACAAGTAAATGAAATTAACTGCTACATGTTAATTTGCACTTCTTAGAGCAATTATTAGTGAAGTCAATGGGTGAATAATTAAATTTAATTCTCTCAGTAAGATCACACACTACAGTGTAGTATAAATATATCTCCGCTGTAGTTCAATTAACACTTTTTGTTTCACATTACCTGATACTGTTGTCACCAACCAATTACCTCAGGGCTTATCAACACTGACTTTACTTTAAACTTTTATGATGTTGGCACACATATAACATTTATGCATTAGTTTGTTGTCCATAGGAGAAAATGTTTATTTTCGATTTCTCTCCCATACACTGCACTTGCGTGATGGCTTGCATGTAAAGGAAGGCTGTGCAGCTGTTCAGTCATCAATTCTTGCTTGAGTGATTTTATTGCCCTTATTGTTTTCTGTTTCCTACATCTATTGCTTTTCACATATTGGATGTGTCATTAGAGTCTGTATCCTTTCCTGCTCCACTGAAACATTACTTGTTGCAGCTCCAGCGAACATCATGGATAAGCAATTGTCTTGCATTTAATTTCAAGTAAAGTTCTGTTTCCTGTTGAAAACCCCACATGTGAGGTGAGTTTTCATATCATGCACATGGAACCAGTGCTGTAATGAAGAAAGCCAAAGAAACCCCTGACGTTGAACAATCTTCTATGGATCCCCGGGTGTTTTGAAACTGTGCACCTCGATTGCATTTCAGTTGTCTGTGTGTATAGCACATCTACTAATTACCCTGAAGGAGTGTGAGCCGCGATAGGGAGGGTGTCTGCTTGAAAGACTAGCAGCGGGGAAGGATGCCAGCCTTGTGATCGATCTCTTCAATTCATAGCTTAAAAGACGGCACACGATGTCAGGGACCGAGTTCTTATCTCTGGAGAGCCACTAGATGCGCAAATACATTCACGTCTGGCCTTGACACAGCGTGCTCACTGGTGGCGTCGTCTATTCAAGCTGCTTCAAAAGTGCCGAACTGGCAGCGAAAAATGTGGTTTGCTTATTTGTGAGGCTGTGTCAGGTGGTTTTAAATACCGTTTTTGCTCTTCCCACAGAGATCAGTCAATGAGCGGTGATGCAACATTACTACTATTTTGTGCAATTCAGTTCCTATCCTGTGCAATTTGAGAACTTCCTTCACTGGAAGCCTACTGCATACTTTCTTTTCCTTTCACAAATGCCCCCGTCACACACATTGGCCTTACCTTAAACAACTACAGCGTTGTCCTGTCTCATTTGTAATCTTAGGAATGGACAAAGCGATGTTATTTTTTCCACATCAGTTTTCATTGTGCATCACAACCGAAAAGACCTGTGGAAGACCTGTTAAGGGAACTCTCCACAAAGTGCATTTAGTGCCATTCTCTTAGCAAAATCCAAATCAATAAAAGCACAGGTTGGCAACACAGAGGTAAGAGGCATAAAACAAAAACGCAGTAGTCATTCTGTAATTATTTTATTGTGGTATGAGAAGCTCACTAAGACTTACCAACATGTTTCCCATTTCCCATTTATTTGATGATAAGAGCATTCCTTCCCTGTATATCTTTTTAATATGGCAGCAGTGTAAGCACACAGATGAAAGCAGAGCCATTAAACCCAACTAAATGCATAGCCACCTGCCTGAATGAGAGCATTGTATTAGTTCAGGGAGAGCACACATGTCATGCTTTGCTAATCTATCAGCTAATCACTAATCTCAGTGCTTTGCTATTAATAAGAAAAAAGCAAAAAGAAAACTGTTCAAATGATGAGTACACTGATCGCTGCTGCTGCACTGATCCTCCTGCACGGTAAACCTTTACCTCCACATCCCTAATGCTAAATTTGATATAGTCTATCCAGTGGCTCTGACACAGACAACACAGTATTGTTGTTGCCCTGGCTTCACTCTATGAACACCCATGGGGGATTTACATTACAGCCGGCCTATATCTTCAGTGTGTCTCCAGAAAGGCAGGGGAGCAGCTTACAGGAGAGCTATGAAAGTCAAATAGAAATCTGTTGCCATTTTCTTGCTATAAAAAGGCTTTATCTTTTGGCTGCTGTCTTTCTGACTGAATTAGACACATCTTTTGTCTCGTGTTTTCGTTTTAGGAATTCTTCCATCGTGCATCATCAGTCATTATTCCGCAGCCAAGAAATGCCACAACAAATGCAATACATATTAAAGCAAAAACAAAAAAAAAATATGCATAAAACAGATACACAAATTTGAGCTATTTTTGTGGCTTTGCACAGTCTTACAGTGAAAGATTATTTTGCCTTTAGCTCATAAAAACTTCAGTAAGCAGCAAGGTGGAAAAGAGCAGAGTCCATGCCATGTTTAATGTCTTGTAAAAGCCTGTTCTGGTCTTAGTATAGTTTCCTCAGAGTTTTTTAAACCATGCTGTGTTTCCTTACATCACCTACATTATTTCAAAGCTGATCTGTAGTCATTTGTATAAAGGACCATTTAATAAAAACAAATCTGACACAGCCAGGTTTGTCCACATGATGTGGTGCAAAGTCTTACTATTTGAGTCATAGCCAGATTAGAAATGTGACTGATATTATGCTGTCCAACGTTCTTGCTTTTTTTTTTTTTTTACAGTGCGGCACAATTATCAATATACTGCAAAGCAGTTTCAGTGCAGACAGATAATTATGCCTACTCCTCTCATTATATGCATGTGTGATCAGCAACTGAACCAATGCGATGAGTAACACTGAGTGGCTGCGTTTAGTGTTTTTCAAAGACCTTGTAATGAGAATGTGTTGATTTCTTTTTTTATTGGTAACTTTGAGGTAACTTTATTTGAATTTGATGATGTAATTATATGCAAAGAAAAAAAAGGTTAGTTTGCATTAGTGTCACCTTAGTAAAATAGTCGTCAAACGAGAGTTCTTACTGAGGAAGACGTAAAGGCTGTTTTTTGTTGTGTGTTGATCAGATGCTTACAAAACTAGCTACCGTATTGTTCAATTATTTTTTTAGATTGCAAATGCTCCTTTGTTGACAACAAACGTTGGCAAGCCAGCAACCGTCACCATATACAGTTTGACATCTGAGCTGCAGATGGAAAAATGTTTTCATTTGGAAAACGGTATATGCACATAGCATGCAGATAGATACAGGAGCTGAAATAGTTTGGGAACTTTCTTTTGACGTATTACACTTTTGTTCTGTAAATCCTTGCCACTGTGATTAATTGTAAAAATGAAAAATGCCTTTAAAAAAAACTAAAGCTCATACACCTTTCCAGACTGTGCAATTTTAGAAGCATGTATGACATATTCTGTACTTAATAACTACAATACACTCAATTCAATACAGCACCAAATCACAAAAGTTGCCTCAAGGCCCTTTATATTCCAAGGTAAAGACGCTATAATAACACAGAGAAAACACTTGGACAACCCTCCTTATGTGCAAACATTTGGTGACAGTGGGAAGGAAAAACTCCCTTTTAACAGGAAGGAAGTGCCATCACAACCAGGCTCCGGGAGGGGCAGCCATCTGCTGTAACCGGTTGGGGTAGCAGATGGCTGCAGTTTCCCTCAAGAAAATAAGAAATACGTGCAGCAATTTACTCAAACGTGCATCCATCCACCAAAATGCTTTTTTGTTTGTTTGTTCTCAAATTTTTGAAAGTAAATTTTTGGCATGACAACCTTTATTTTTAAACATAGTATCAACTCTCTTGGGCAAGCCTTCTTTAATCTTTTAAAGTGCTTTACAAGAATAGCTTTCCAGACTTCTTGAAGGACTTGTTTTTTTGGATGTTGGCTGACTTTTGCTCCATCCCGATGATCCCACGCTGCTTGAATAATCTTAAAGTCCAGGATCTGGGGAAGTCAATCCATGACTGATAGCTTTCCATTCTTTTCTTTTTCTGTCCACGGATGTTTTAATGCATTGGCAGTGTGTTTGGGATCATTGTCATGTTGAAAAATGAAGCTATTACCAATCAGATGCTTTCCAGATGGCATTGCATGGCGGATTCAAATCTGACGGTACTTTTCTGCTTTCAAAATTTTATCAATTTTGACAAGATCCCCAACACCACTGGAGATCATTCAGCCCCAAACCATGACAAACCTTTCGTCATGTTGGCTGTAGGCACTTGATGTTTGTACCTCTCTGACCTTCTCTGAACATACTGTTGATGATTTGAACCAAAAGTTTGATATTTGGATTCATCACATTTCCACTGACAATATTTATCTCTCATGTCCTGTGTCAGGTCTTTGCTGGATTTTTTTTCTCTTTCCTAAGCACATGATGCTGTAGTGAGAAATTGTCTAAAGATACCATTTAAAATAGGTTCTGTTCTTATCTTAATTTATCCATCATTCCTTAAGTTTAGGTCAGTGTTAACAAGCCACACAGAAATCACAAGGCACCAAAATGCTCCCAGAACTACTTATTCAAGAGCACTGTAGTAGAAGTACAATCATGTACTTCTACTCCATGGATGAAAATATAAATTAAATTTTACAAATAAAAATGTAAATATCAGTCTACTTTGGACTACAGTGGCCCCGCCTGGAACATATTCATGAATTCACTTCAAAGTGAAAATTAACCTCTTGACTGCTGCAGAGAAATACTTGATTAAAGCTTCTGTAAACTCCCTGATAAATGCTGTCAACCAAACACAAACTCTGCTTCAGTACTTTTTTCTGAAATATCTCTTTGAAAGTCATTAACAAGCACTGCCTATGCAGTGACAATAACAGCGAGGCTAGCTGACCGAATGACCTGATTGTATGCTTGCATGTTTTTTTCTTCACAAACAGAGCATCCAATTAAAAACTAGGTAGAGTTAGATGTTATGAGTTATGTTATGTTATGAGTTACCACATAACCCCACTAAGCCAGCAGACATTTTATGTGAAGTATAGATAAATACCATGACATAAAGGGAACAATGGACACAAGCAGTTTATGTGTGCGACCAGAGAAGTAGAGCAGAATGTTCAAAACTGGCTTCTCAACAAAACAAGACGGAGAACTTTGTGGTTGCTGCTTAGCCAAATGTCAAAGAGTGTTATTTATTAAATTTTTTTTAAGTTTTAAATACATCCTTAATGAAAATATGAAGGGAGTCACAGGCACCTGTCCCATTTGCTGTTTAGCTAGAACAGTATTGTGTTGATCAATTTTGAGCCACTGATTTAATCCGTTAAGCGAGCCGGGGACACATAATAATATCCACGCAGAACAGACAGAACTTTTAACGGGTTTATTTCAATTTAAGAAGGAATCTGTTGTATTAGCATGGCTTAATCCATCCTTTTTTTTTTTCAAATGTGCCAATATGTGAATTTTATAAATATTGGGTCAACTATGATTTTTTTTTAAAGAAATAAACTATTTTATTTTAGATGTTTTACATCAAACAAGTCAAATATGAAATTATCAAACAAGTATGAAATCTAATCAATAGCCAGGCCTTCTTAATGAACCCTCTATCACATATAACAGTTGGAATTCATCCGTTTTGTTTTTTATAATTTTGCTTATTTTACCTACTTACTATAGTTTTACTTTCTACATCCTTATCATGTTTAAAGCAAGCCGGGCAATTTAAGTTAGCAATGTCATTCACTTATTCATAAATGTGGATGTTAAAAAGGAGCTATTATATCCATCAAACGCTTTTCTCAAAATCCCTTTTATGATAATCTTTCTGTACTGCAGCTCACCAGAGGCGTTTCATCGTGCCATCGTCCTTTGAATCCGGCATGAAGAGTTTCAATGATGTGTACGACAGAACAGTGACAAGGACTTACTGTAGTGATTCTCTTTACAGCAGCAGCAGAAACTGCCTTCCTGGCCTTTTCTCAGAGCCAGGGTTTAATTTTTTTTAAAATACGGATCTTTTTTCTCCTTTGCAGAATTCACCTTGCTTTTAGCAATGCTCTGGGCATGTCAGCACCTTGATTGGAATGATAATACAAAGAGAGAATAAGAATGGGTTGATGAAATACTGAGGCAATACTGAGACTGGTTGTTTTACCCTGCTTTACCTGACAGACATCTTTCTTCATAAATCAGAATCATGAAAGCATGATCCTTGAATTTTTGATCTGACTGACTATTTCTCATTTTTTGACAGCTTTAAAGCAGCACTCACAGTTTTTCGGTGGGGGAGCTCATTTAGAGAAAAAAAAACAGCTTAGCAATATTATACTGAAATTCATTTGAGACCCACATTATTCAGCGAAACAGTAGAAATTGATCCCCATTATACGTGCTTATTATAATCAGTTAGCTGGGCCTGGAGCCGGTGCAGTCACTGAATTCAATTGAATTATTAATATTTTTCCAAAAGTACTTTTTTTTTATATTTCTATTGATGATAATTTAAATCTAAAGAATTAAAGAATTTAATTCTTTAAGACACACATATCAGTTCTTGTATCTAGAACCATCCTCTTACTAAACCAGTATCGCTAATAAATAGCTAACCTTAGACTGTATATAAAAGATGGATATAGTCATTTGTTGGTTTGGAACTATTTTTACACATTTTAAAGTTTTGAAATTTTGAAGCTTTGGAAAGTTGTAGCTATAAATTATATATAAACAGACACTCCATCAAGGTGATTCTCAAAAAAAAATAATAAACTGTCAAATCTTGACATGGTGTGCAGTGGGTCGTAAAAAATCTGAGGATACTGTTTGCTTAAAGCCACATTAGAAATGGTCTCAGTTGAAGTGTGGGTGTTACACAATTGTTAATGGTGTCTTGAGGGAGAAAAGGGTGAGGTGTGCTGATTACACAGGACTGAACATCAATGACAACAGTTCTATGTAGTAATGGACCCAAATTTGAAAATGCTTGGTTCAATCTGCCATCAATATCTAAAGAGAAAATCAAGAAAGAGGTAGAACAGTGAGCATCCACAGCTACATCTACATCTGTAAAACACAGTGGAAGCTCTGTCATGCATTGGTGCTACATTTCCATCAGTGGTATTAGGGATCTTCTCAAAACTGATGAAATTATGAACACAGAAAAGTACCATCAGATCCATCGTGTACTACCTTCTGGAAGGCGTCTGACTGGCAGCGGCTTCGTTTTTCAGAACCAAAGTTATCCCTAATACACTGCCAGTGCAGTAAAAGCATACCTGGGTAGAAAAACACACAGTGGAACACTATCAGTCATGGACCCTCATACCCCCACCCAAAGCCTGGAGCCCAGACCTCAACATTACTGAAGCAGTGCCAAATCATCTTGACAGAATGGATGAAAAAGCCGCCAACATCCAAAGAACAGATTTGGAATATCCTTCGAGAAGAAATATTCCTGAATATTAGAAATGTGGTGTGCCTCAAGACATTTGCACAGTGGTCTAATTCCAGTAAAAATGCTTCAAAAGGCACCAACAGTGTTAACCCTGTTGACGGGTTTATAATCTAAAGGAAACTCACCTTTGATTAGTCAGCTGCTAAGACATACCCACCAAGAATCAAGTTGTACATGGAAAGAATTGATAATAATAACAATCTCTCTCATGCAGAGATTAAAAAATGAATTAAAAAAGCAGGTTGTTAAAGTTAGTGATTGAAGTCACTCAAAGCCGCTGAGCTCCAGTCTGTCACTGAGTGGGAGGGTGTAAGGAGCAGATTGGAACAACTCTGTCACATCACTTCCTCTATTGCCTTCCATTACAATAACAGAGGACACTATCACGGAGACCACATAACCACGCAGCGTAATAAGCTGCTTGAGCAAGCCACCCATGGGGTTGATTTTATATGGATGGACACTTACCAAGCCATTCTTGTAGTATTTTCCAAAGCTTTAAGTTAGTTCTCTATCAGCTGCTGTGAAAGCACATATTATTAAACAGCCCTTCATTTCTCCTGGAGAAAGGGACAGTTTCTCTCTCAGAGAGCTTTTACTGCAAAGAATGCATTCCACCTGTGCCCATTCAAGGTCCCTTCAGATGAAAGGGCAAGGCAGCCTGACCCAGTTGCTGAACATCAAGCTGAAACTTCGGAACAACAGAAACTGTGACAGTCTCACTACACAAACACAACTAGAAACCTTTTTTTTTCTTTTTCTCAGGGTCCAGCTTTGGCAGCAGCTGTGACAATCCCTATAAATGAATGCTCACACCATGAGTGACACTGAGAGAGAAAGCGAACAGTAGTCATTCATTTGAAATGAGCACTCAGACATGAAGAGCATCAGAGAGCGGAGCGGTGCTGGGTTAGAGATCTCAGCATTTTTGGAAGGGGCAGAAAGTTGAGCGCAGTTCAATTTGATGCAGTGAGGAGCAATTTGGTGCTGTCACAGTCAAGTTAAGCTCACGGATGGGCTTCTATATAACTTCTTTAACTTCTGTTTGTTCGCACCACTTTACAGATGACTCTTTTCAAGAGTAAGGAGCTGGACTTTGGGTTAGGTTAATGCTAAAGAGACAGAGCTGGTCCATCTATAAAAGGCAACGTTCAGGAGTTACAACTGCAAGCTGTAAGTACAAATATATCACTGAATTGTTTTTCTTCATTGATAAGCAGCCTGGACGGCTTGTGACTACAGTTCAACGAAGCCAGTGGACATATGCAAAGCAGCTAAGCTGTTCTTGATAATTCTACTAACTCTTGCAAGCTATTTAATATGTATAAAAGGCAGTCCTGAGATACAACACAGTAACAGCAGAACAATGTTTTTCTCGCTACATTACCTTCGGTATTTGCTCACTGCAGATGTGTTTCCACTCCAGTCACCATTTCAGCTCATTTAAACCTACAGTATTAGGTTGGTCTTATACAGCTTTGTTGCCACGGATGTTTGCGCTGTCCGGTTTTATATTCTGGATCAGATTTGGGCTTTAACAGATTTGAGAAGATGGTGTTGCCAAACAAGAACAAGATTTTATTCTCTGTAATAGTGGTACAGATTTTTTTTTTTCCTGACCATCCACAGAGGCAAGGCGAGGAGGAAAAACTGGCAAATACCCTTTGCAGAAACCTGGCAAGGAACAACCAATCAGAAGCCAGTGGCTTTTTTCCCCCCATTTTATAAACTGTGAATTGTTAATCTACTGGAGTGCAATGATAGCTCCACTTAGACATTTTTCCTGATTTTAGAGTGATGCCACTAAATGCTAAAATACACAGCTCAGAAAAATTAAAGGGACATTTTGAAAACACATCAGACCTCATTGAGGGAAACTAATGCTAGATATCTGATATGAACTGGGTAATGTGTCAGGAATGAAAGGATGCTACATCATTTGATGGAAATGAAAAAGATCAACCTACAGAGGGCTGAATTCAAAAACACCCCAAAAAAATCTGTGGCAGACTAGACCATTTCATCTGAATTTTGATGCAGCGACTCAAAATGGTACTCGGTAGATTTTATGGCCCCCGCATGCTTTGTGAAACTTGTATAATGATAGTCTGAGGCGCATCCTGGCAGCATTGGATGGACCAAAACATAATGTCCCAGAAATGTTCTATTGACACTCAGTGGTATCAGTTCCTTCATCTTCCAGGAGCTGCCTGCATACTGTCGCCACATCAGGCTGGGCATTGGCCTGCACCAGGAGAAACCCAGGATAAGTCAAAGTGCCATTGCCTAGCCTGTAGAGGTCTGTTCATCCCTCCGCCATCAGTGATCCACCTGCCAGTTCTGGTATTCTACAGCAAGTGACAGTCTGGCTTCATGGTGCCAGGCAGTGAGCACAGGGCCCACTGAGGATGTCAGGTCCCCAGGCCACCCTCATGAAGTCTGTTTCTGATTGTTTGGTCAGAGACATTCACACCAGTCTCCTTCTGGAGGTAGATCTGGCAGTGCTCACCCTGTCCCTCCTGACACTAAGTAACAGATGCCTCTCTGATAGGTTAAGGACCTTCTACAGTCCCATCCAGCTCTCCTACAGTAACTGCCTGTCTCCTGGAATCTCCCCCACGCTATTGAGAAAACCTGGCAATGCCATGTATGTATGTGCCTTTCTAGACTATCTGTGCAACCTTGTTAGGGTCCAGGTATCTCTTCATGCTACCAGGAGTGAAACTGACTTTAGCAGAAAAGATTAGGAGGGAAAAATCTGAGTCATCTCCACATGTAAAAACCATTCCTATTTTGGAGGTTTTGTCATTGTTGCCCTTCTAGTACCCCTGTTGATGAACACCAAAGCAGCTGAAACTGATTAAGAACCCCCTCTGCTACTTGCTATACTATATAGCAGTGTATTTGGTTCAGATGTATTTTAAGTGTGCTGCTGTAGCTATACAGCTATGTAAACTTAAAAAACGTGAAGAAAATGCAACAATCAAAGTAAAATATATTTAGGTATCATCAGTTAGGCCTTTGGCTGATTGCAAATTTGAGCACAGTTTAGTAACTGCTAAAAATAACCCACCGTCTTGCAAAAATGGCATTCCTAATTTTGCTGCATTCTGTGCGGTGACAAAAAGCTATTCTATTTCCATCAGATATTTCTAAACCCTCACTTGTGCACAAAAAAAATCATGAATCTCCTTTTTCTAAATACATCCTCTCCTCTTCATTCCCAGCGAGAAAAAGGAAACAAAAACACCCACAGAAATCTCGCTTCTAACCTTAGCTGAGATTTTTTGATTTATGTAAGACCCCGCTACTCATAATGAAAATGTGTTTTCGGGGCATTTATTGGTCTTTATACTTGCAATGTTACATCTTTGTACTGCCGCAGAGAAAAGTTAGAATTAGGTGCGTGAAGCTGTTTTGGTGTCTCTTTTTGGTGATGGATAGAGCTCTTGCACCAAGGTAGAGCGTTATTTTTGTCAGACAAGAGTCTCAAAATCTTTCAGCGCATTCTGTGTCAAATAATTGTCCCTGCATGCATCCATATACATGTGCCACTATGTGCAAGACCTGTATTACACGGTTCCCTTTCTCCTGCTAGGTATGTACAGCCTATGTGAAAATATCTCAGGCCAGGTAGCCTTGTCTCCGTGTCCCCATATCCCCATGGAATGTGACATTATTGTACGTTAGGCTAATTGATGGTGCTGCCAGGTAGAAGTTCCCAGTGGGACCTTGTGGGAGCTGTGGAACTGATATCCTGCCTGACAGACACAGGCAAAGGTAACCTGGAACCTGCTTATTACTGGTGACACCTCACAAATATGGAGCACTGGCTAATAACTAAGTAGACCCCATGAGAGCCTTTGATGGAAGGATGCTGGCAGGAGATTTCAGCTACGCGGCTTTTATTCAAATTGCAAAAAAGGTTCCCATTTTTGTTTTAAAAGTGTTATAAAAGTTCTACTGTTTTCTACTGTTTAGCCTAAATGGTTCTAGGCTGATCCTCTAAAGAAGCAGCAAGGTACATACTTGAGGTAAGAATTCATTCTTCATATATATATATAAAGTTTTGGTGTCTCTCTCTCTCTCTCTGTCTCTCTCTCTCGCCCTCTCTCTCTCTCTCTCTCTCTCTCTATACATATATATAGTGAAACATCTTACTAACTCTTTAATGGATTGTCAGTGGTTGATGGACAGAAATATGCATTTTCAACCCTTTTGAGGCAAATTTCTCTCCATAGTAGTTGGTCAAAATGTTTTCTCTTATTCTCATATGAGTGTGATCAAAATATTTTGGGACATATTTTGGGAGACATAAAAATTACAAATGGTAAATAGTCTACTTCCCCTCCCTAACTACCTACACTTCAGAATCTATACCCTGTCCATTGTGTTCATTATTTTCCACTGCAGGCTTGTGTTGTATGGATGTGGCATTTTCTTTCAGTACTCTATATTAAACTGCAAAACGTAAATGTGTAATAAAATATAAAACATAAATGAGATAATCAAAGATAAAAGATACATGAGTTATATTCCCAATACCACCAACCTTCCGATTAATAGTTGTCCTGCTCTACCTCCTGAGCTACAGGCGCCCCAAAGTGTAAAACTATTCCTAGTTTCAATTTGGGTAATCTCCCTTTCAAAATCGTCTTCTTGCTCACCTCCAAACTATTTTTAGCAGGTTTTCTATTTTTAGATCAGTTCCTGGAAGTCCTACTCTGTCCCCTCCGTGATAGGATCTCCCTGAGTAAGTCAAAATGGCATCTCCAACATGATTTTCATTTTGGGAAAGTGTTGAAGTCCTGCATTTTCAATGTGCTGTGTTCCAGTGAAAAAAAAATGGCACACACCACATTTCAGGTCATTTCTATTAAAAATCCTCCCACAGACATTTCAGGACAGTAAAGCTCTGTGTTGACAGTCTTACCCGCAGGGTTGTATTACTGTTACACAATTGTGTGAATGTCAAAAAACAAAAAAAAACACATGTTTCTGGTCACACTTGTTCATAAAGTCTGCTTTCAGTCTTGGAAACTCTGGACTGTTCAAGTGAAAACAGCAGGGTTTAGCCAGAGGTCCAGCTTTCATCACCACTGATGACCTCCATCCAAACGTAGAAAATGTTGGGAACACCTTATAATACAGCCTGTGACTAAGGGCTTAATTTCAATGCAATTAAATGGAATTTCCTAGTATTTTATTTTAAATTAAAATGAAATTCTTCACCTATAAATAACTTAAAAGTAAACTAGAATAAGGAGGTAAAAAATCAGGTTTTTATAGGAAACAAAGAATAATTATACTGTAAGTAAATGTAAGTGATGCTTGAGTAATTTTAAAGATGGCAAAAATTCATATATTTTACATCAAAGAAATATTTTGATTGTACATAAATCTGAGTACTGTGTAATTTTTTTGGTCATTTTATTACATTGTCGTACATTGTAAGTACACTGTACTTTTTGGGCCACTGGCTATATCATGGAGTGACTTAAGCTTGCCTAACTTTCAAGTATTTTTACAGGAAAGGAGACTGTACATAACTTTTTAAAGTTATGTTTGAACAGTGATTGTGAAAGACAAAAAATTAAGTTACACTTGACTCCATTATTATAGTGTCAGATATAGATAGGCCTGTGAATTTTGATGGCTTTTTTCTTTTTGTAAGTTGGTAAGGGAGAACAGTCCTCATCACATTTATATTTGTCAACTAAAAGAACAATTGAGTAATACAACAGCCATCGTGGACACCAACATAATGAATATTGAATAAAGATGTAAAAAATAAAGATGTAAAAAATGAAAAATAAATCTCCTCTATGATATGTCCCACACTCCAAAAAGTACAGCGTATTTACAATGCAAGATGGGGAAGTTGTCTTTCTGCAAAATTACCATTAAACTGCACACTGCTTAAATTTACTCCCTTATTCTAGTGTAACTTTTTTTGATAGTTGACTTTCCATCTTGAACTATATTATAGTGTTATAAGAGTTTGAGCTTTAATATAGACAGCATGATATAAGGAGAAACTGAGCTGGGATCTGAGCTAGGAACCTACCAGAGTAAGTTTTGAGTGTTTCTTTTTTTTTTTTGTAATAAGGCTGTTTGGTCTGCACACAAGCACCGTGTAGCTCATTACTAATCAGGTGTCACCATAGCATTACTTTGCCACTGCATCATAAAATGTGGAATACACAATCATAATAAAAACATTTTCTTTTTTCAATTCTAAGGTTTTACATAAAATAAAATAAAACAAAATGAACAACAGCACGACATATTACACTGTTTAAATATAAGGAAAAAGTAAAAAAATAAAACACAAACAACCTAAATTTATAAACTTCTGTGTCAATAACGAATGAATAAACTGTGTTATTATTTATTAAAGACTAATCCAAAATGCAGAAGCAGTGTGTGAAAAAGTAGGTAAACTCCACGACTCAATAACTTGTAGAACCATCTTTAGCAGCAATAACTTGAAGTAATTTTTTTCTGTATGACTTCCTCTTTAGTTGACAGGATGTAATTTATGCAAACCTCTCTAAAGGTCCCACCACAGCATTTCAGTCGGGTTAAGATATGGATTTTGACTGGGTCATTGCGACACCTTGATTCTTTTCATTTGTCAGCCATTCTGTTGTATATTTGTTGCTCTGTTTTTTTTTTATCATTGTCCTTTTGATGACCCAGTGATGGTCAAGCTTTAGTTTTAGCTAACTCTAGAATACTTTGATATACACAGGAGTTCACGGCCCACTCCAGTGGCATGTGGAGACTATTACAGAAGGGCAAGCAGAGGTAATGGCACCCCGCCGCCCCACCTCGCTCTCCACTTCCTCCACTGTTTAACATGACAAATGAGATCAGAATAAAACATACGATCTTGTGCTGTCTGTCTTTTATTCTTCTATATATGCTGACAGTCTCCTGCAGCATGCTGCACTTTTCCTGAATTTCTACATTATTCTGCACTCATTCCTGGCTAAAACATCGTAAAACATTAATACGTCTATAGTTTAATAAATATTTACTATATATCTAAATATGTAGTATTAGCTGACAATGATGAGTGCTGGAGGAATTCTTGGAACCATTACCTGAGCAAGAGTAGCAAATAAAACCCTATGAAAGCATCTCATTACACATAAAACTATACTATTGGCAAATTGTTATTGTCAAATAAAATTATATGTTTAAAATATAGCTACCCTGTGACTACTATCTGAAAAAACCTGCTGTTACGGAGCTCTAAAAACAGGCCTACATCTTGATTTAACAAAGCATATTATATATATTTATAATAAATCACAGCTGAATTTAAAGGCATAAGCAGTGCGTGGCATAGTTAACTGTATAGGGGGATTCAAAATATTAATGAAAAGTGAAGGAGGTGTTTTAGCAAATCAGCTGGTTAAACTTTGTATATATTCAACCAAGAGATTTCTCAGACATGCTAATCACAAAGTGCTGTCTGAGTTTAACTTGTCTGTTTTATTAAACCAGACATTTTCAGAGGTGACCTTCACTCTCCATCATAAAAGCTTTATTTACTAGAATGAAACTTCAGTAAATCTCAGAAAATGTAGATAACTCACAGAAGCTCATCTAACTGTAGCTCTTTTCCACACAAGGTGCAGCTCCTAACTGATCTCAGAGCAGTGACAGCAGAGTGATCAGCAGCTTGTCTGGTACACTAATCTCCCATCAGCCTCCTGTCAAAGACCAGAGGTTTATTCACAAGGCACAAGTGCAAACAACCAGAAAAAGCTAATACACTGGCCTCTCAGCTTAACAAGCTCAACTGTTTTGTTAGCAGGACAAGGACATGCCCAAGAAATCGAAACATGATAGCGATGGAAGTAATGTAAAGACTGAATGCAAACAGGCAAGAAGCTTTATGACACAACACTGTGTGAGATGAAAGTAGAGGGTAAGCTTTCACTGTGGTTTTAACTGATGTCCATTTTTAGTTTTCACTAGACAAGCACTGCTTGCCTTGCTTGTACTGAGGAAACACCACTGGTTTACTCCATGGCTGCCACATGCCCAGGTCCTCTGTCTGCAAAACAAGCACAAGTCATCACTCTTCCATCGCGTTACTTAATAGTTGGTAGGTGTTTGTGCTGCTATGCTGTGTTTGGCAAGAACTGAGATTGGTGAAAGCCAAACATACCCACAAATATTTCCATTTTGGTCTTGTCTTTTCAAAGAACATTATTCCACAAGTCTTGCAGTTTGTACTTGTACCCTGTGACCTGCAGAGTATAGCAGTTGCTGTTTTTCTAAATATTTCATAGCATTGTCTGACGTAGGGGTGAATTTGCTGAGATGTCCAATCCTAGAAAAATTGGCAACTGTTTTGAATATTTTCCACTTGTGAATTATCCTTCTAATTATATAATGATGGTTTGGAAATGGCCTTTTAACGCTTTACAGATTGTTGCTTCAGAGCTGCAATCTGCCAAAACTTCTGCCTGTTAGAGGTTCTAATACTTGCTGATGATTAATTTATCAACTGCATTTGATTAGCAACAGTTGTCTGTTACTTACCTTCTTAGTTCCTGTGGCATTAGTATGATTGTATTTAGTTTTTACTAAAATACAAACAGTGTAATGTTTCATGCTTTTGTCATTATTTTTTGAATATCCTGAATTAGAATTTTAAGCAAATGTGCTTTGTTCTTACCATGACTCTGTTGAGGTCACCTGAGTCAAGGTGGGATTTGGGTTTAAAACTGACAATTTGTTTCGTGAGTTGTTTTAAAACTGAAGGAGCCTCTTGAAAAAGTGAAAAGTCTTCACGAACCAAAAAGGAGTCCAGTTCTTTTCAAGCACTCAAGACTACTTTCAAGAAAAGTAAATGCACAGATAAGATAAAAATCTAATATTCAATATTCAACTTGTTTTGAATATTGCGCATCTGATTAACAGAAAATGTCTCTGAAGCTGAAGTTAAGTCACTGTGGGGGAAAAAAGACTAACATAGGCATCACATTTTTCTCACAAATGTTCTTCCCACAGAGAAAAGGGACTATTAATATTCATAAAATTAGCTAGAAACCAGTTAGAAGGATATAAATGAGCATGGGATGAAGTGAGTTTCAATGAGAAAGTGCAATTGTAGTTTGATTATTAATACATGGATGCTGATTGAATTTACCGTAGTATGGGAGTTCCTGTTATAGTAAGCAACAGAGTCACAAAAAAACTTCCATGCATCATTAAATGTGTACATCTTTTAGGTCTTAACTCGGTGGCACTTACACCACTGTTAGGGAGAAGCAGATATTTTTATTAGCCTGATTAAGTACCACTGTGTTTGTGTGTGTGTGTTTAATAACTGAGACCATTAGAGGATGAACATATACACATGGAACCTTAATTTCCTCTTTGCTTCCAGCTACATATAAGACAATGCAATAAAAAATAAAGTAATAATTCAGGTAAGCAAATGTGCCAGTTGACTCTGTATTTATACAGCCATAATGTGCATGTCAGTAACCATACGGGTATATGTAAGTTTCCTCTTTCATGGAAAAAAAAGCTGATGGTTTTATATTAGAATTCATGTGAGGAACCATATTTTTTTTCCTCTGAAGCAAACTCACCTTCACTCCTGTGCATCAATCATCAAAATCAATTTCAACAAAGTATGGCTAAATAAGACCTGCAGCCACAATGTATTCAAACTCCAAAGCATAACTTCAGAATTATGCTGAAGTTACACTTTGTTTATCTCACTGGCTGTATGCATATGCTAAAAAAAAATGGACACGCAGCTTGTGTCAAACATTATGCGCACATGAAATCATTTTGATGCGTACCAAATTAATTCATCAGAAAGTCAGTGCTGCAAACTTTCCAACTAATTTGTGTTCAATTTCCCTAAAAGCTCAATTTTACTAGAAAAAACAGAATGTTGTATGTGAATGTGCTCACATCACTGATCATAAAATTTAACCAACACATTTAAGATTTTACTGCCCTTGAGAAGGTCAATGACCCATCCCTAAGGCCTGTCTCTGAGGGGTAGGGGGGGAGTACAGAAAGATGTGCAGTTGGGGACTGATGAAAAATAATCTGATGTATTCAGAGGTGGTTTCTAAAAGTGAAAGTCCTTTCTGGTCTTTCTGTGTATCCCAGATGAGACGCTTTGCCAGAATTATTTGGCTCTGCATTCAAATGTCAGCACACATCTTATCTTAAATTATCTTTTAATCCAGATTTAAGTTTGCAGTACAGCATCAATGACTTTATGGGGCCCTTGACAGAACACGTTAAAAACACCAGCCAGATATGCTTAAAGTTTCGTGACTTTGCCCCCGATATAAGGTTTAAAGATTTTTGTACCCACATACAAAGTTACACAGCTGTATGTCTTTATTTGCAGCTCATTTGGGAGCACTAAGGATGCGATCAGTGTCTCTCGCTCATCCCACCAGAGCACTTAAACAAATACACCCTTACCTACATTTTGACAATATTCCTGCAACCACGCTGTTTTGAAACTGTTGCAAACCTCAACTGTGAGTGTGCTGCAGTGCAACAGCGTGATTAGCATTAATGTCCCCCCAGTTTGACTGTTGGAAAGGAGATGATTGGGTCTTTGAGGGAGGTAGTGGGACAACCATGTCTGGCATTACAGAAATTTCCCGTAGATTTCTGTTTGGTTTTCTCTGAGTGCTATGTCCCAACTTTTGCTGTCTTTTTAGTAGATTTGCAGGCTGTTAGATACTGTTTTCCTTCTTTCTCAGATCCTGCTTTTCCTCACCTTTTATTCAAATTCTCTTTCTCACTCACACATTCATGGACACACGCACACTCTGCCACAAACTCAGCAACACTTTGCATGCCTTTGAGTCTGACGTGGGATATTTAATACAGCAAGAAGTCACACTGCAGCGGGTTTTTATTTTGGGGTGTTGCTTTCATGTGTTTCACACTGGTGTTGCCGCGCTTTTTATGACAATGAGAAGTGAGCATTTCAGCTGGTTTTACAGCTTAATTTGGATACACTTCAGGCATGTCTCTTTTTTTCTGTTCACACAATTGTGGATGGTCTCTTTGTTGCATCTTCGCAGAGAAGTCAGATTCTAAGCATTATAATTATACCCAAATCAATAATACACTCAACAATGTATCTTTTTTTTCTGAAATGAATAACACCACTTTAGCTGTCACTTACCACAGCCATTTGCAGATGTAGTAGTGCATTGTTCTTCCTCTTCATGCTCATTTTCTGTGTGTGTATGATGACAGGTTTCTGGATTGTGCGATTTCGTCAACCCGCTACATAATTCAATTTTACTCACATCATGGTACTTACTTGTGAGTATGATTTTCAGTTTGTGGAATGCGTGACTTTGGAAACCCTCCAAATGTTTCAGTTCACATGTTGGTGAGTAAAATGTTTTTCATCCCTTTTTTTTTTTTTAACCAAGTGCAGTGAAGTACAGCTTTATCTGTAAATATTAGCCTTGTACTTTACTCT
>VOQK01026914.1:0-15388 GCA_015052645.1 Benitochromis conjunctus
GCCACAACTCGAGTCCCATAGAAGCATTTATAGACATTATCTGGTGTTGCTTTGACACTTTGTTTGTTGTTTTGTTAGATTTAGGCACTAAAAACTTCTCAAGTTTAGAAACCAGAGCCACTCTGTTTGGTTTAGCCAATTAAACTACTTGTTTAGGATCAGAAAAATGCCTTTTTTGTGCAGATACAACAGCTAATCTTAACACTGTGTTCCCTTGGTTGACCTGTCCTCTTTGAGGAGTCCAGAGAACACATGTGGTACAGCCAAAAAACTACATCCTACTACATTAAAGACACCAATCCTGTGACAGGTAAAAAGAGAAAAATATTCTGCATCTACATCAACAAATAGATCATTTTTCCTGATTATCTCATGTTTTGGAATGAGATCATGCTGGCCTTAAACACCACCTACAGACGAACATCCACTCTAATCTAAATACATTGCTGATTTTAAGTTTCAACCCAAAGACTAATTTAACTTTAAGTTAAAAATAATCTGATTATAAGACAAAATAAAACATCTTAAAAAGTAGCTGAATATTCACCGCTATGCAGACAACTTCATTAAACAGAAAAGGGTGGTGTATATTTTTGTGTCACTAGTGAATCCATCTGTACATTGTGCATATTTCCCAATGGCACATATGGAAACCGCATTCACCGCTTTCTGGATGTGTTCTGAACTTTTCATGTACTCGAACGTTCCTTCTCAGCATTTGATTGGTTGATTGTTGCCGCTGCTGCACGGCGCAGGAAAAAGGAAGGGAGAAACGGCTGTTGCCTAGCAATCCGGTTGCCATGGATACCACCAGGGCTCCCTCCTAAAGAGTACACTGTTATGTACATTGAAAAGAGAGAGAGAGCGAGAGAGACAGAGAGAAACAGAGTGAGAGATAGATGGTAGAGGAGGAGGGCAGGAGAGCTATGGAGAGAAGAAGAAAAGGATGGAAGGAGGGAGAGAGAGAATGAAAGAAGGCAGGGTGGAAGAAGTTGAAGTGGAGGGAGAAGGAGCAGGAGGGGGTGCAGAGTTCATTAAAAATAACATAAAGAATGGGAGAGAGACAACAGACAAAGAGAGAAGCAGAGCGAGAAGCAGAGAGTTAAACAGACTGAGAGAAAAAGAAGACGAAGGAAAAAAACCCTCTTCATGATTCATCATATAGATCCCCCCAGACAGTTGGAGTGGTGAAGGCAGGGTAATATTGGAGTCTGCTTCATTTGGTATTCTGTCTTAAGATGTGGTGTTGTGGCTTGCTCGATGGTTGTTCTGTGGTCCCTCAGTTGTCTTGGCCATGTTTGGATAAGCCTCCCACACTACCACACCACAGCCCCTCCCCTACCACCGTGCCAAATCCACGCTCACCCTCTATCCATCTCCTGCTGTCTAGTTTTCTGCCGGTGAATGGATTTACTGCAACCGTAAAACTTGCGCGCCACGTCACGCTTGTAAATTATTGACGAAATAATGCAAACATTAGAAAGAGCAAGAAAAAGGAAAAGGTTTGAGGGATGCAAAGTTTTTGCACATGGTCTAAACTACAACGTTGTTGCTCCTGGGAAGCCGCCAAGCCCCCACGCACAATAATGAAGCCACTTGCAGCTCTTGTTTGTCCAGAATAAAATTCCAATTAGCAGCTAGCACAAGCAGCATTAAACGCAAAGATAATGTCACCACTTACAGAAACTCACACTCTTAATTCCAGTGTCGCGGTGGCACAACAAAATGCAATCTGTGCTCCCCTTTTTTTTTCTTCTTTTTTTTTTTGGGTCAAATTTCTGCTCTTGTATGCATATCTTATATTCTTTTTTTTTCTTCTTTTTTTCTTTTTTTACCCCCAGTTGGTCATTTTTGACATTTCCGAGTGAGAGCGCAGGGCTGACACTCCTAGCATAGTGGACCATGTGAAGTAGGGCCCAATTCAAACAGGATTTCACAGTCACATTCCCAGCTGGCTCTGTCCCTGGAACAAAATAGGATTAATAATTTGCATTTTAACTCTTTGCGGACAGGGACACAAGCCACGGAGTGGTTCTTTTTAAGAGCGTGCGTGTGTGTGCACAAAGTTTTGCACGCATCGGCATTTCCTGCGTGTGCGCGTTTGTGTGTGATTTCTTTACATGCATGATTTATGGGGTGGTAGTGTGCGTCTGTGTGTGTCTGTTTGCTAAATGTGCACATATCAGAATACTGCAGAGCCTGACGGATTGTACGCTTGTGTGTGTGTTTGTGTGTGTGTGTCTGTGTGTCTGTGTGTGTATCTTTGTTCCTGTGGGTCAGTGTGATTACAAAGCAGCCATAGATCAAGTTTTATTATGCACCAAAACTGCCTCTGTCCTCTTTACTTTGCAATGTCATCTCTGAGAGTACAAGCTCATATTGCACACACATAGAAATGCATGCATCTAGTCCCACAATGCACTGGGACTTACGCAACCTGCTGACTGGACATGAGTAAAAGTGGTGATTGTGTATGTGTGGTTGCATGTGTATAAGGGTGGGGTGCAAAAAAACAACAACAAAAAAAATGGGGGGGAAAACAGAATAAGAACAGAGCATGATGGCACCGGTGCAGGCTCCAGTGTGACAACAGATGGATTGCAGGAAAGAGTTCCAATTTCCTCTCTGAGAGTAAAGCAGAGGGGGGAAAAATCGAGAGGCCAAATAAGGAAGAGGGAAACAAAAAAAGAAGAAGAAGCACAATGAAGCAGAGTGAAGAGATCGAATCAGAGGCAGAGGGAGCAGCAGCAATAATGAGAACGCATGAAAGTGCAAGGAGGAAGACAGGGGGAGAGGCTGGAAGAAGGAGGGAAAGGAGGAAGATGGAGAGAGAGCGAGAGAGAGCGAGAGAGGAAGGAAGCTAGTGACTTTTCATCTGTGACTGACGGTTTCCATCTGACTGCATCTCTGCCTCGTTGTCTGCATAAAAAACCACTGAAAATGTCTTCTTGAGCATTTGGGATTTTGCATCTGTGTGAATGTATTCAGATGTGATTTGTGCCCTATATGTTGCTTGTTTCTTTTCCCTTTGTTTCATGGTAAAACTGTACAATATCTCAGACTGTAATTGCATGTGTGTCTGTGTGTGTGTGGCTGCAAGGGGTTACAGGGACTCTCATTCATCACATTAAAGAGAGCAAGAGGGGGATGGGAGTGAAACTGGACGGCAAAAGTTATTATTAAAAAGGCTTGGTTGTAAATCTCGGTGTGTGCATGCGTGCACTCTACTGTATGCGTGTGGTCGAGGGTGTCTTTGCCTGTGTGCGCACATGCTGGCGTTGTGTATGTGCGTGCATGCGCTTCTCCCGAGAAGCTCTCCTCATTAAGCAGCAAGGCGACAGGAGTGCAGAGTGTGTGTTTTCACACGCCGCTGCTTCGATACAACAGGAGCCACTTCTTCGTTTTTTTTTGTTTTTTTACCTCCATTGCTCCTCTCCCCTTTGTGCTTCCTCCTCCTCATCCTCTTTTCTCTTTCTTTTTGCCTCATCTGTTCCTGGAATCCTCCCCTGCTTCTCTCTTCTCTTACCTTTGTACCTGATCCTCATGTCTTCTTCCCGTCTGCACCTGCCCTACAGGGGCGTTTGCTGCCTTCGGTGATCGTAAAGACCAGACGGGCGCTGGGACGAGAGCATTCAGACATCACTTGTTAATTCCTCTCTAAACCTCAACCTTGATTAATCAAGTTTTGTATTTTTGTGACAGTGGTATCCATGGAAACGCTGTTCCTTTCTCAATGGCCGAGCTTACCTTTTTGTGTATCTGCACAAAACGGCGGTAGGACAGAAGAAGATAAAGCATCATATTAAATTCAGTCAGTTCCAGCAGATGTCATGCCAATACATCGCTTTAATGTGCTGAATTAAAAAAAAAAAAAGAGGAAGGAAAAAGGAGCGAAATTATGAGAAAATTTAAAGGAAAAAGTGAGGTGGATAAAAGAGAGTGCGAAAAGTCAACAGGTAGGCCTGTTAGCTCGTGTGTGAGAAGGCCAGGGTAATTCCCTTTCGGATGAAACCGCTAAATTAATGAGGCTTCCACTGTGGTCAGCCAAAGGAGGAGATTATCAACCAGTCAGTCAGGCTGAAGCGCTGGTTTCATGTTAGCGTTGGAGGGAAATGGGAAAGAGGGGTGAAGGAGGAGGAAGAGAGACTGGAGGTGTAAGGAAGGGGTAGAGAGAGAAAGAGCAATGCTGGGGAGAAGAATTCAGGGTTAATATGAGCAGCGCTCACAGACACAGAAGTCATGACTTCTTCACGGCACCTCTGTATTTTAAAAAACACAATGATTTATTGAAATGTATTCTCTTTGTTACTAACATTTATCGCTCTATGAAAGTCCAAATGTTTGGATTTTCTCTTTCTTCTTTTAGTAGTCATATCAAAGGGCTCAGATTATCTGAGTAATACACACAGCCACAAAGGTGAAAACACATTTTTTTATGACTAGATAACATATTTAGCTTGTTTTTTCAGTGGGAAGTGATGTGCATCTAAAATGATGCTGGTATTTTGGGGTATTTATCTATAGAAAGAACGCATGCTCTTCACTGGTGAGGGAGCAAAACATGAAAAAGCAACTTAAAAATAACACCTTCTCCTCTTTTTTTGTGAGAAATCCCCAGTTTCATAAAAACATTAATAATAATAGTAATAATGATATTAAAAAAACAAAACAAAAATAACTTTGAGCGAATACAGTTGCAAAAGTAATGTGGCACACCTCAGCTGTGCAGACACAACGGCGTGAGGTTGCTCGGAGGGCGAAAAAACACAAGGTTACGAAGGAGCAGCATGAAGGAGGAAAGGAGAGAGAAAATGAGACGGGGTGGGAGAGAGAAATTATAAGCACGGGGATGGGGAAGGGTAGGTATTGTAGCAGGGGAGAGGAGGTGGGGGTGAGGAGCATTTGAGGATTCATCTCTTGCTGGATAATTCCCAGGAGGATCTCTCTCCAACACTTGAAAGCTGTGAAGTGTGCGGTTCTGCTCATACTCCTCCTGGTAATTGGAAGAGGAGGGTAGGGGAGGGTGGGAGGAGGGAGGGAGCGAGGGAAAGGACAGTCAGGTATAGGAATGAGATATGGAGGTAAGAAAGAAAGGAGAGGAAAGGGTGGTTGAAGCAGGTTAAAATTTTGGAGATGGAGGTGAAGGGAAAAAAAGGAGACAGGTGGGGAAGAGCCAACCGCACTGAGGGGTTCTGGATGAGGAAGAGAAGGAGAAGGAAAGGTACCTGATGATTGCCAGTCTTTTCAGTCTTTGGTATATATCTCTTTTATTTTTGCTCATTAGCTCACCCCTCTTTATTGTCTCGCTCTCTCTATCGCCATTCTCTCCCTCCTTCCCTCCCACCATTTGCCGGCAATGGCGTGTCTGTGGTTGCAGGCAGCTTCTGAAACATGGCCACAGGCGTTTAATCATTGATGGAGTTTTTTCCTCCACGCAGGCAGGCCAGCGGGCAGCCCCGACTCGCTCACATGCATCAGGACCTGCTGATTCACTCTCAGGGGCCTCCTAGCACACACACACATGCAGAAATACAAAGGCAAACAAAGATCTGCACGTGCACACCCAACTATAGAGACACAGATGAAATACAGTTTGAATGTGGTTCACTGATGTGTGTGTCTGTGTTTGTGTGCGGGTGTGTGTGTATCCAAATGTGTGTCTGTCTAGTTTATCCCGCCAGGAATTGTGAGGTCCAGTCAGCAGCGGTGAGCCCAAATAAAGGCGGTGAAGATAAAAGCAATTTATTTGACCAGAACAAGAAGACAAAAAAATGTTTGCATTGGCTCCAGGCCTGCGAGCCGCATATGTCTCTACAGCTTTACACATCCTCCTGCAGTAAACATCTGGCTGCACTGGTTTCTTTAGAAGTAAATACACTTAAATAGCTGCTGCATCCTCATCCAGGATCATTGCGCTCTTGATCGACTATGTCCTGTGCTTCATTTTTATGGAGCAGCAAGTCGTCACACGGTTTGCACATGTGACCCAGGATCCATGCTAGCATGTGGCAGCTTGAGTTAATTGGTCCAGCGCTTTGGTTCAGACTGGAAGGTTTCTTTAAGTATGGTGTTAACGCCCTCCGATTTTTCCTCCAGTCTTACCATAAGCTTGACATTTTTATTTACAGTGAATTCATAACAGGGCAGCACGGTGATGCAGTGGTTAGCACTGTTTTCTCACAGGAATCAAGGAGGTCCACCATCTGGTCGTGGCCTTTCTGTGTGGAGTTTACATGTTCACCCTGTATTTGCGTGGGTTCTCTCTGGGCATGCATGCAGGTAACCCCACTACCTACATGTTTAGTCATTTGAAATTACCCATGGGTGTGACAGGCTCCAGCAACCCCGAATTGGAGAAGTGGAAGAAAATGAATGGATGGATTTGATACGTAGCAGGACAATGACTTATCACTCTACATCTGTGGATTGAAAACACTTGTACACACATTTAGATGAGCTGAAGCAAGCCTCACCACTCTGCTGCCATTCTGAATACCTCTGGGAATTTTTTGGACAATTATTGTGAAGTACTATCTATTTGTTTTGGACATAAAAATTACATTCTAAGAATCTCCAGTCAATTCTGATCCACTAAAAAAGTTTGCCGTGTTTGTTCGAAAAAGGAAAGTTACATTTTACCACCATCTTTGCTCCTGCTGTGATGTTCAGTATATGTAAGTTATGTGTATTATATGCATATATGTGAATTTAGGATCCTTTGAATGGGATGTCTCTCCCTGATAATTTCTCTGAATGAAGTACCTTTGGTGATCAGCAGTGATCAAGGATACTGCTAGCCTCAGTTGTGCATTATTTTATGCTAAGTGGCAAATATTAGCATGCCAGCATGCTAAGACAGGGATTTCGGCATGCCTGGGCTGTGTTGATGTAACAGACAGCCAGCAGTTTACAGGAAGCAGCAACTATAATGACATGGTGGGAATTTTATGATGACTGATAAATTATTAATAGTTACAAAAGCACTAAAACATTATGCCAACATGCCAGCACACAGACATGATAGGTTTCTGATTGTAATATTAAGCTAAGATTACTGTCCCCACCACTAGATTTGCTGTAATGTACTTCAAAATATAAGAACTGTATTTTCTAATATTTATTTAGTTTTGGATAACATGTAATTTTACCACTATTTAACTGCAGCTTGTTTAATACTATAGGCAGAAAACCCCCCAAAAAGTATATTGGTGATTATGATTTTTTGGGGTTGTTTTTTCGTTTCATTAATTGGATGCACAAAAATTGGCTGGCTGATGATTTTTAATTAAGGGGGAAAAATAGGGCAGGACATATCTGTCTAACCTTTCCCAGCACACCTGCCTGATGATGTGTAGGTAATTTTTTTTCTTCAATTAAACTATCATCATGTGAAAAAGCTGACACCAGCAGATCTCATTATATCACCACTGGCAGAAGAGATTATTGAGAAATATGAGGTTGCAGCCATTTATACTGAAATGCTAAGGGACTGGATAGCCACTGTTTTATACATACAGTAAATCTACTCTCACTGCTATCTCTGTTGATAGTTTATAACCGAATATAGAAGGTAGTATTCCTGATTCTACAATATCGAGTATGAAAGTGCATAACCGGGCTCAGAGTTACGGTGCAGTACCAGACTGTTCTCATGATCTAGAGCCTACTGCTTATGCTTTTGCTGTAGCGGGTACAGCGCATCATTTCTTTCCTCTCCCATGTGTCTGCCTTTATGTTTGCCTGTCTCTCATCTTGATCAGGAGGTTTTTTTTTTCTTTGTTATTTCTCACTGGGGATTAAAAACATACCCTTTCGAGTAGAAACCCAATCTCTTCCTCTCACTCCACCTTCCCCTTTCCAACATCAAATTCCATCAAATTCACCCTCTCTTCCCCTTTCCGGCCTAGCAATACTCCACCCTTATAAATGGATGGATTAATGACCTCTCATAAGAGCACAACCACAGTATTGCTTATAGTGCTATTTCTTTTCCTGCGGGATGAATGGTTTTCCACTTGAGCATGTATGTGTGTGAGTGTGTACCTGTATAATCCACTCTATTGTATATTCACCAGTGCTGGGGCCTGGTGACTCATTGTGAAGGACCCGTCCGCCGCATTACATCTTTGAGACGAAAGCACACATACAAATAGTCTGCAGTGGTTATGTGATTGCTTCCATTAAAGTGATTATGCAATCAAAAGTAGTGAGACAGGCAGGAGACAGACAGACAGGCAGGAAGACCAACAGTCAAACAGACAGAGAGATAAGGGGTACATGTGGATCACACACACACATACAGTGATACTTACTGTATATACACAGCACTCAGGCAGGCAGGGGGAATTTCTCTTTTGTTAATAATTATTATGAAACGGCTTCACATGGAGCACTTGCCTCTCCGTGCTCAGCATGATGGCAGGTCTGTCCCGGCACCCCCCACGCACGGACACGCACACGCATCCACAAGCACACACACACACATGCACGGGAACACTCTTTTTGTCTCCCATTTCTCCCTTTGCTCTCCCTCCTCCTCCACTCCTGACAATATTTGCTATAGACCCCAGGGGCTCCCAGCGGATGTTCCCTTCTGTTCGGTCCCACCCTCCCTGGGTGAGCCAGTGTTTGGAGAGTCCCAGGCTCCAGCGCAGGCCTGCGTTGGTGCTTGTTTTACCAAAGTAAATATATAACAATGAGTGCTGACCAGGACTTAGTTACACGTCTCCTTTCTTTTTCTTTGTTATCTCATCATTTTATCTCTAATCACTCGTATTCTGTAATACTCCATTGGCCATGCTTCCCAGCACACCTCGGTGATGGCTGCTTTGTTCATCTGATATGACTTTTATAGGTTTTCCCTCTTCAATCTGTCTCACTGTCGAGAGACTGATACAGCCTCTTCACCCCGAGGCAACATTTCATAACACTGACTTATGAATTTACACTCTTGCTCTTCATCCTCTTTTCCCCAGGAGTCCAGTTGGGAGAAAGTTTTTCTTACCCCCTTTTTCTTTTTCTTCTCTCAGCCAAGAAAGCAGCGGATGGCTCGGTCATTGCCAATGGCTACTGCGACTTTTGCCTTGGAGGCTCAAAGAAGACTGGCTGTCCTGAAGACCTTATTTCCTGTGCGGACTGTGGACGCTCAGGTAGGGCACCGCTGAAGGGGATGATTGGCAGAATGGCTGTTGAGGCACAGTCTTAAAACATTTAATTTCTTGCCTTAAGATTTAATGTTTACTACTTAATGTGGCCCTATTTTGCTAATTTCCAGATTTTTATCCTTGAACTTTGTAGCCTTGCACGAATTGCAGTTTAAAATAATCATTACTTGTCGTATACTGAACCTCGGTACTGACCAAGTTCATTCATGTTTAGATACACTCCACTTCACCTCCCTCCCTTTTAAGGCCACCAACTATTTAAGTGAACTTTCTTCTGATTGGCTGCCTCTCATAAAGAGACTTTTTAATCATTGGGTGGGTGGGGCTTCTGTGCTTCAAATGACCATATAAGGGATGACCCTGCATTGTATGCATTGTAACAGTATATGACAGAAGGTAACAAAAAAGCACAATAGGCCCATTTTAAGTAAACTAAAGTTTTGATTCCTTTCATTAATGCTTAAAATGGACCATACCAGTGTTTTTTGTTTTAGCCCATGTAATACAAATGATGTACAGTAAAACTAGAGTCCTTAATAGCCGTGATTCAGTGTTTCAAACTGCAAGTGATTACCTTTAATGACACTATGTAAATATCAGTTTGCACAGACTTGAATATACTGTAGCTAAGGGAAAGTAACCACACTGAAACCTTAATGAAGTGTTTGCCCAGACACTAAAGTGATCACAAGACCAAAGAACACACCAATAATACAGCCAGGTATCATCACACCATGCTTATCAGTGAGCTGATGGCTTTTTTTTTTAAGAGTTACTTGCAAAACTCAAAGAGGTATAGTTGTGGTCAGGAATTTTCATACACTCATCATGAGTGTGAATGTCATGATTTGTTTGAACTGTGCTTTTTCCAGAATGATCATACAGCACACATTTTTATAACTTTCAAAGACAAGAACTGGGTGCACAACTTGCATATTGTTTTGGATTTTCTCAAATCCACACAGGGTCAACCTTATAGATAGAGGCTCAAATATATGAATACACCCACACTAATCAATATAAAGTCCCTTTTCCATTAGTACCTGCTCGGCTCGACTCGGCACGGTTCGCCAAACTTTTCATGGTTTTCCATTAGGCCACAGGACCCAGTACTTTTTTAGTACCTGCTCAGACGGGGTTCCAAGCAATCTGCGCAGGTACTAAAATGTGATGTCATCAGACTGCATGCCACCAATTGGCTGGTCAGTAGCGCCCCTCGATGAGTCATGACTCATTCACGAAAATCAAAACCCGGCAACGAGGGAAATGGCTACAAAAAACAACGGCGTGATACCCAAGTCTGACGAAAAGCCCCATACCAATCAGCAGGTATATCGTCGCCTTGACGTCCACTTTTGTTGTAGCGTTTGTGTCGCATATTAATTACGTTGTGGGATGCTCTGACATGTTGCTATGACGACAAGCATGCATGTTAGGCAGTACTGGATTGTAATGGAAAGCCAGTTGATCTGAGTCGAGTCGTGGCGATCTGTGGCGAGTCGATTCGAGTAGGTACTAACGGCCCCAGAGCATGATGGTACCACTACCATGCCCAATAATTGGTATAGCGTTCTTAGGTTTTAGAGCGGGGGAATCTTGTTTAGTCCATTTTGATTCCATGGTGATGTAAAACTTGTTTCACTGTGGAGCATGACACTGGTGTTCCAGCTGTTTCTAGTTCATGTGTTAGGGTTGAGCCTTGGTGGTTCATTGGTTGTTCCTGAACATCGTAATCAATTTCCTCTGATCTGATGGTGACAGTTTGAGTCTTCTTCCAGAATTTAGCAAAGCGTTTGAACTGATGATCCTGGAGCCTTCAGTTGTTCAGAAATAGCTCCAAGAGACCTTTCCAACCTATGTAAATCGACAGTTTTCCTTCTTAAATCTTCAATTTCCTTGGACTTTCCCTTTGTTCTGAGTATTGAGTATCTGAGTATTCATAGTGAGTGCTGTCAGACAAATTCATTTTATGCTAATGAGCAGAAACTACCAGTTGTAGACAATCGTGATGACTAACGAGTTAATAAGTTAATGGGCCTTGTCAAGTTAAAAGAGCGTAGAACCTTTAGCACCACTTCTTAAAATATTTAATTGAGTGTATGTATAATTTTGACCCCATGTGGATTAGAGAAAATCCAAAATAAGATCAAACTTATGCACCCAACTCTTTTTTAAAAGTCATCAAAGATGTATGCTGTACAATCATTCGACCCTGGAAAACAAACACTTCAAAGAAACCATTAAAAGCCCAAAATGACCGTCACATCCACGCTTCTGACGGCAAGTTTAACTGTGAAAGGGCGCATTACCTCTTATGATGATGGTAAACAATGATGCAATGAGTGAACAACAGCATCACTAGCCAACACTAACTGTGGTTAAATAATAACAGATTATTGCTTTTCTCTTTGATGTAATATCTCATGATTATAAGTCACTGGAAGTTGAACACTGTATGAAAATTGACGGAAAAGGGTGGCTCTCTGGAAATCATAAAATACGTTAAAAGCAAACAACATAAACAACATGATGTGCTTTGGGAAATGGTGGCTGTAATGTAAATTGTTCTCAGACAGTTTCTCATTCCTAATCACATTTATATACCTACTTACAAATCAGGGCTAACTGCATTCACGCAATTCAAATGTATTCATTAAAACACCAAAACCCAATAATGATTGGCTTTTTTAAGAAACTGATTCTTCATGGGTTGTAATGAACAACAAATATGGTTGGTAAAAGGTTTTTGCTGACGTCCATAACCAGAAATAGAGGAAACTTTTGTATAAAGGCGTGGAAATTATAAGTTGATGTGCATTATGAGAGACAATGTTGTATATAACTGAAGCTCCTATTCTACAAATTTAATGTGGTCATTTCTGCTGATCACAACACTCTGCTCTGCGGATCATGCAGATATTTTGCTGGCACTGAAATATGAATGGAACCAATAAAATGTCATCTCAATGTGACCTTCTTGTCTGGCAAGAAAACACAAAAGTGTTTTGAATATTATGTTCTGCCTTTAACACTAGCTTTTTGTACATCTTCCAAGTGTGATATTATAATGATTGTCTGTTTCCTCTTTCCTTTGATACAAAGAATCTGATTTTATGAGAGAATGACCCCCCCCTCCTAGCATGTATTTTGACTGTGAATAGCAAGGAGCATTTATTTTAGTGGAAAGAGTAGAGAACGTATTTGTTTTAATGTGCTTGTATTTGGGTTTTTTTTTTAATTATAAGGTTCATTTTGTTTTGGTGTGAGATGTGTTTGTACATTCTGGTTATCTGTATAAAAGCAGATGGTGCAGTGGTGCAGAATGTGTACTTATAATTTGACTGCATGTACTACATATTTTTTTCTCACATTAATGTTTGAAAAATAAAAAAGAGAGAAAAAAAGGGTTTATGTGATTTGTAGTGAATGGGCTAGTGCATGCAAGACACTGGTATGGTCCTTCATAACTGGAAGGTCAGAAAGTGCGGATGACATAACATTTCTATTGTCAATAATTATGTAACAGAAAATATCAGGAAAAATACAAATAACTGTAGAAAAGAAGAAAGTTTATTTTCCAAATGACTGAAATGTGGACTTCTGTTTATGACGACTGTTTTTACTTTCCTGTCATTTTATTTAACTAGGGCAGCGGGTTCTATATAAATGCTGAATGTAGCCACTGGGAATATCCTGATAATCTTACCCACACGAAGAGCTGATCATCTAAGGCTAGCTGGCAATCTTGGTTAGCAAGGTGCATCCATAACTCACATGACATTGTTAGCTGTGGCTAGTGAAAAACAGGCTTAAACTAAATTTTACTTCCTGAAAAACTGCATTTATATATGTCTTTTAGGACACCCACACTTGGAACAAGCAAGGAGTCTAACTGAAAACATGAGCGCTTATCAACTAGTTTAATCTAAACACACACAAAATTTGCAATATGGTGTTGTACTGATAAAGACTTGAAATTAGTGGCTGAGAAGATTAAGTGATCGAAATCAACTGAGAAGTAGGCTCATTTTGACCTGATTCTTTATGACAATTAGAAAGAATGCAGGTTTAAGGCACTTCTGGCTTCATTTTTCAGACCCAAAAGCTCTGCCCATCTTTTATATACAGTCTATGTCTAAGACCAAGTGAAAGCAACTATATGGATCTTTTGACATGTCAATAATTGTGGTTATTATCAAGACTGTATTTTACATTCTTCATAAAAATGCAGGGGACAGCAGCAACCAAGCAAGTATTCAGTCGCAAACAGAGTCCTCCTCAAACAGATCACCTGAATGAAGCAAACGAATGTACAGTTAGAAGAAACAGCTGGATGACTGTCCTCAAAATACAGACAGAAATAGTGAACGCGTGTCTGTGTGCGTGTGTGCGTGTGTGCCTGTGCGCGCGTGTGTGTCCGTGTGTTTGTGTGTGTGCACCCAGGCCACCCGTCCTGTCTCCAGTTCACAGTGAACATGACAGCTGCGGTGAGGACTTATCGCTGGCAGTGCATCGAGTGCAAGTCCTGCAGCCTGTGTGGCACCTCTGAGAACGACGTAGGCTCTTACTTTCTACTACATGTTAAATCTAAGCACATGTGGCTGCACACACACATACACACACACACACATTTGCGTACTGTTTATACATAATGTGGCGCATAATTCCAGAAAAACCTAGGCAGAGCAGGTGTAAGTGAATACTGCTGATATTTATTTTTGCAGCCATCCGAGGCCTATGTCTGCCTCAAATACTTGAGTGTATGAAGACTGTGCATGGCTGAAGGATGGTGTTATAGTGCTGCCCACTTAATTTACCGGGATCAAACAAATTTTTACTGAAAACCCTTCCACAAGTGCAGATTTTTTTGAAGGTGCCGGTATTTACACAGACTGTAATGCAGAACTCAAAGTGCTGGTTAAAGTATCTGGTGTAAATACAACAAAAAAAGAGAGTTGTTGATCCTGAGCTTTTTACCGCCTGCCACAATAAAGGTTGAAGTTATGAATATGAAATTAACAAAACAACCAGGGACATATTCATCACACCCCAGTCGCCTGATCATATAAATACAAAATCATTTTTTAAAGCACTGCACACATTATGTTTTGCCACCGCAGTCCTCAGCTTTGATTTCAAGACTGTGCACACGTGTGATTAACGACACTAATTCTCTTCTTTTGCAGGACCAGCTGTTGTTCTGTGACGATTGTGACAGAGGCTATCACATGTACTGTCTGAGCCCTCCGATGTCTGAGCCGCCAGAGGGTATGCATGCACGCTGCAAAGCTACACAATGTACTGCATCCTCGTTTTTAATCAGACTTCACAACCACGAGAACATTTGTATCATTACAGAAACGTGGAACTATCTGTACTGTAGGTAGGAAGGGAGGCAGTCACGCTGAGGAGAGTGAAACCTGTAGTCAGAGCAGTCATGCTGATTTTTAAGGCGGTTTTAAAGAATATGACCCTCAGGACTTTTTTTTTCTTGAATGAATGTTTTAATCTGAATACGGCAGTCTGAAAGCTGCTCATACCGTGGCTGCGATTACAGAAATGGAGAAGGTACTTCTGTTTAAATCAAACTGTCATTTGCCACATAAGATGGCTGCCTTCGAATGTTTGACAGCGTTGTCATGGAAATGAGTAGTAGAAAGATAATCTGTTTCCATGGCAAAAGTGTCACTTGGCTGAACATACAGTAGCGGTGCCACTTGTGTTCAACACGCACTAACAGTGTCAAGCTCTGCCCACACATGCGATGCTTTCGATTTACAGGAAAACATTTTTTAAAATTCAGCAGCAGTCGGTTTATTTCGGGTCTCCACACACTCGTCGATGATAAACTTATATTTGTATACCAACCTTTAGGCTGGGTTCACTTTGAAGCGTTAAGGTTGAGGAGAACATTTCAGCATCTGTCTCGACTTTATGTTTAATTAATGTCACAAATCCTGAGCCGGAATCCAAACCAAACTAGTTGTCAGATCCTCTGCACCCACAAACCACAGGCACAGCGTGTGGTGTTTAAACACGGAGCTTTAATTTACAGTGTTACTTAACGCTCTGTGTGAAATGAGGGATTAATCCACAAGGCTTTACAATAGCAGTGATTGAACTCCCAATCTGTGTGTGTGTGTGCGTGTGTGTGGAGACCATCTCTGTCAGCCTTGAGGGAGGCGGAAGGCCTTGCTAGTCCCTCGGCTGAAAGGAGTACAAGT
>VOQK01026915.1:0-14674 GCA_015052645.1 Benitochromis conjunctus
TTTATCTATTGTTATTCCGAACTGCATTGTCTCACTCACACAATGACTATTATGTGATTTCTTCTTCGTCTCCTTCTGTTTTACTGGCAGTTGGCAACCCATTTAATTAGAGCAGGTAGTTGTACTGCCCTCTAGTGGAAGAGAATGTAATTGTTCTGCCCGTTACTCACGCCCGTTGCTTAGAGTACTAATCAGGTGGAACCAGATAATCTTCCACGGCACACCTGATCATTTCTCGGCACAGTGGTTGGGAACACTGGTCTAGGCATAAACCATAGGCTAGCCCAGGGGTCGGGAACCTTTTTGACTGAGAGAGCCATGAAAGCCAAATATTTTAAAATGTATTTCCCTGAGAGCCATATATATTTTTTAAACACTGAATACAACTAAATTTAATAGAATGCAATGAAAACTTAGGATGGGTCTATTTTCATGTTCACGGAGAAGCGCTAAAAATCCTTTGTTTTTCCCCACCATGCAAGGTGCACCATCCGCACACACCGAAACGAGTTTATCCATCGGTAGATTTTTTTCTTTAGCGAACTCAATGAAATCCTTGAATAAACCCTCCCCTCTATATCCCTTTAATTGGCAAAACAACAAGACTTTCCTCACGCATAACCGTCCCCGGCAACATACCTTGCAATCACGCTGAATTGGGATAAATGGCTTCCGTCTGTTGACTCATCCAAACCAAGGGAAAAGAATGGCGCTGTATTTATTTCCTTCACTTGTGTTTCCTCCACTTGATTTGCCATCATGATGGTGCGGTCGTGAACAGTTCTTGCTGACAGAGGCATGTCCTTTATTCGTTTGATGATCTTGTCTTTATCCGAAAAGTCGCTAAAAAGTTCATTGGCCACATCAAGCATGAAAGTTTTGGCATACTCGCCATCTGTGAATGGCTTTCCGTTCCTCACTATCGCTAAAGAACCAGCAAAGCTAGCGGAATTGAAGTCACCTTGTCGGGCCCAGAGACGGAGTTGCTGCTGACTAGCTTGCTCTCTGCACAGTAGTTCTTGGCAGGCTTTCTTCCTGCTTGTCCCCCGCTGGATATTTCGCTGCAAATGTAGCATGGCGTGTGTCGAAGTGCCGCTTTATATTTGACCGTTTCATCGATGAAATTTTATCATTGCATATTAAACACGCTGCAGAACCTGCTCTCTCCACAAAGGCGAATTCCTCTGTCCATTCCGCCTGAAAATTTCGGTACTCTTCATCTTTTCTTTTCGCCATCTTCTTTCTCAAAAGGGTTTGCGCTGCATGAACTAGCTAACTAAAAGAAGGGAAGTTTACTTCTTAACCTCACCACAGTCCGCGGGGCGACCACATCATCCAATAAAAATAGAGGACACTCCTGTATTCTACCCCGAAGGACAGCTGGGATTGGCTGAGCCACCCGCAGCCTTAAACAGGTGCGGTAGAAAACGGATGGATGTTAAAATGCACGAGAATATTTTTTATTTTTAACACTGTGGTTTTCTGTGAATTATCTGAGAGCCATATGCAGTCATCAAAAGAGCCATATATGGCTCGCGAGCCATAGGTTCCCGACCCCTGCTCTAAAGAGTTGAGTGAGTGTTTACATTTTTTTTTTCCAGAGGCAAACCAAACTGAGTTTACCTTGAATGGGATGAAGGCAATGCTTTTACACCATCTAGTGTTGAAAGGATGAAGAGAAGCCTTCTGTTCTTGAGTTACTTTGTTCTTTCACTGGAATGTTTGAGTTTCACTTTGCAGAATTTAAACCATTTGTTTAAGACAGTTTCAGCAAGTGAAATGAAACCAAACAATGGTGGATTCTAGTTTAGATTTTTATCTTTCATCTTTTCTGTTGAAATGTTCCTGTGTCATTTCTGAAATGTTTATATACAGTCACGTGAAAATGAAAGTACACCCTCTTCCGATTCATCTGGTAATTGGCTGGTCTTAAAATGAGGCAACTACAACCTAAGTCTTTAGTTTTAGTTAAAAAATAAAATCCTAAATTTGGAAGCAGTGTACACCCTTATTGCTCCCAAAGGAATAAAGAGGATAAGTAGCAGATGGGTGCTGGTGATCAAATGCACTTAATAACTGATCATCAGCAAGTGTGAGCACCTCTATAAAAGCAGATGTGTTGGCATTTTGTTCATCTGGAGCATTCAAGTGGATGATAACATAATGCCAAGGAGGAAAGATGTCAGCAATGATCTTAAAATAACTATTATTGCTGCCCATCAATCTAGGAAAGATTATAAGGTGATTTTCAAACAATTTAAAGTCTATAACTCTACAGTGAGAATGATTATTTTCCAGTGGAAAACATTGAAGACAATTGCCAGTCTTCACATCAGGATCTGCAATGGTCAAAGAAATTGCAAAAACCCAAGGGCTATCTGAGACTACAGGCTGGCAGTTGGCATGGACGGACACAACCAAAGTCAAGATATCTGGTCATAATGCACGGCACAACAGCATAAAACTGTCAAGCACAGTAATGGACGGGTGATGATTTCAGCTTCTTTTGCAGCCACAGGACCTGGGTATCTTGCAGTCACTGAGTTGACAATGAAGTCTTCTATATACCAAAGTATTCTACAGTCAAATGTGAGGCCATCTTTCCAAGAGGAAAACTTGGCCCAAATTGGGTCGTGCAACAAGACAAAGATTCCAAGTACAATTCTACAACATAATGACTGAAAAAGAAAAAATAAATCAAGGTGTCGCAATGATCTGGTCAAAGTCCAGACGTCAAGCAGCTTGAAATGCTGTGGCAACACCTTAAGACAGCTTTGCATAAACGAATCCCTGCAAACGTCAATGAACTGAAGCAACACTGTAAAGAAGACTGGTCCAAAATCCTTCCCCAATGATACGAGGGACTGATAATGTCATACAGAAAGCCATTGCTGCTAAAAATGGATGTACAAGCTGTTTATAAGTGTTTCACACACTGCTTCTGCATGTTGTTAAATGAATATTACAGTCTAACATCTTGTTCTGTTATCATCTGATGTTGTATTTAAGTCATTTTAAAACCTGGCATAAACCAGATGATTTTTTTAATGACCATAAATACAATGTAATACAAAAAAATATAACAATATGTGATTGAAATTGGCCATTCTGCACTTCTGATTCAATTTTAAAGTATATTCCAGTGCAAATAGTAATGAACTTTACATCTTTTTAAAATGTCGGCAAAGAGCATTTCTTCTAGTACTTGTCTGAGATTTTTAATTAGAAGATCTGAGACCATTTTTGCCACAGGCAATATGAAAACTTGAAGGCTACAGTCAAAATACACTCACAAGAGACTTTTCAGTGAAATAGGAGAGATCTTATGTTTGGCAGTCTAATGTTAATTAGATGGGATTAGGTTGCAGTTTAAAAACTCATGAAAAGATACGTTTTTGTGGTTAAAAAAAATATTAAAAGCCATTTTAAACTGAGTGAACATGGTTGTGAACCTGCTACACAAGTATACATTTTATAAGGCAATATAAAGGCACATGCAGTACCTCTTCCTAAACTAACCAGGGTAAATAATAATTTAATTAAAAAGTAGATGTCCTGCTTCGGTAACCAGAAACTGCTGTTTATTTTTAACACTCCCTGGCATGTCTCTAAGGTGATGTTAGTTGACAATTACCTAAAGAAGGCAACTTCTGTTGCTGTATCTCCAGAAGAGGAAATGAATGTTAATGAATGCCTGCTGTATAAACACACATTTCTGAAGTTGAAGTACCTGACCTCCATGTAGAACACAAATCAGTTACACATCTTGCAGGGCTGTGCAGAAAGATACAGCCATAGCTGTATCTGTAGATGAAGATAAACATTCAAATTATATACAAGATGATCTGCTGATTACTGTTTAAATAAAATTGGACTAAAAAGTACTATAAACAAAAAAGATTTTGGTTGTAAGAATGTGAATATATAGTTCAGTAAAACTCCTAGTGTCTTTTACTGCACCAGTGCCTGTAATAAAAACCCACGATTAAAGTTGAACAGAGTCAGTTTTAATGAAAAACCTGTGTTAAATTTGCCTCCACATTTTTACAACCTTGCCGGAAGCCCATATTTGGCCACAACTAGTAGAGATTTGCTTCTTTTATGCAATCATTATAGGGATTAGCTATTAACTCCACTCATCCCTCCATTCATTTTCTTCCGCTTATCCAGATGTATTAAGTCCTTTATTTTATTCATACACCTCAAGGTTAAGTACTTCAACAGCTGACTCATCGCAGTTCATTAGTGAATTCAGATTTTTTTTTTTTTTTTTAATCCTAAAAAACTCTCCCAAAAATCGAAATCATGTTGGAGCCTGAAAGTGCAATTTGTCAGCTAGCTTCTCTGCAGGTTGACATTAGTTTTTGAAGTGGAGGTCAAGCTAAAGACTGTAGTTGCATTTCACACGTTAACTATCCTCACTTACCATCCGTTCAGAATGGTAAGTGAGAATAGTTATACTCGGATGTGCACTACTGCTAATATGTTAGAAGTGCTGCACAAAAAAGGGGCAATGATTAAATCAATGCATTTTATTCTCCTGAGGGAATGTCCATAACAGAATTCATCAGGACCGTACAGATCTGTTAATCTGTGGGTTATAACAGTCAAAATATTTCATACTGGAATGAAAGAAAAAGTAAGCTTCATCATCCTGTGACAATGAATGTCTGAAAAAAATCCATCAGACTAGACAAAGTGTACCAATGAACTGACAGTTACAGACACGTTGCATAGATATATATAATATACTATACACTATACATTTATTGTTTTGTTTTTTACCCAATTCTAAACAAAAATGATGTTTCTTAAAGATTTACAATACAGTTTAAAAGCCTGAATGAATAAAATAGAGAGTGACATTTTCTCATTAATTATAGATACAGAGATTTTATAACCAACAAATACTATAAGCCTATTTGCAGTGGGCAAACGTGGCAGTTGACCGATACGCAGTCGGCAAAAGTGTACACAATTTTTGTTCCGTTAACATTTTATATCATATTGTGACATTTTTATTACACAAACTTCTTTTGTAATGTGTCTGAGTTGTGCACGTGTCAAAGAAAAGACAACTTGTCAATGAGACACACGTGTCATTGCTTCCTGAGTGATACATTTTCCACTGAATGATTCGACGTACCATTGCACACAAATGCACACTAGCTTGTAGTATTTCACCTCACAGACTCGTTTTCAATGCTAATCATTGACACAATTCAAGTGGGGATATTTTTGGCGGAAGAATCTCCACTTCATCTATTAACTCAAGAGGACATCCTTCCCTGTTAAGCAATACAAAGAGGTTAGGGCTTAAAGCTTTAAAAGGGATCAAGAAACTCATTATGTTGCAGCAAGTATCCACGGAAACTCTGTGAAGCGGCTTTCCCATTTTGCATTTGCAAAACTTGGTTCCTAAAGGAAAAAAATATATATCTTCGTGACAGTTTCACTGAGCTACTTCAATTTTTATTGAGCCCAAGATGTTTGTGGATGAGCGGATTGTAACTCTGTTCACAAGGAATGCCCATCACACTCTCACTTACTGGAGTGTTTTCTTCAGCTTTGGACTCTGCATTGCTTTTCTTGGACCTACGATTTTAGACTTGCAATGTCAAACAAACTCAACACTTGGTCAGATCACCTGGGTATTTTTTGCCCAGCAGTTCTGCTTGTTGATCGGCAGCTCTGTTGGTGGTATTTTCAAGAGGACGTAAGTATCACAATCTAGAGTCTGTGCTGTGGTATAAAAGTCTTGAAGGCATGCATAAATGACCTCTCATTCTCTCTTTTCTTTTCTAAAGGTTGTTGACCGCTCTTGCGGCCTTATTTGTTTCTGCTCTTATCATCTCTATAATATTCGCCATCATCCCTCTGTGCAATAACGTCCTTGTTTTGGCCATTGCCATGGCTGTGTCTGGTTTGGCAATGGGTGTCATTGACACCATTGCTAACATCCAACTTGTGACCATATATCAGAAGGACTCTGCTGTGTTCCTACAGGTGAAAAAGTACTGACATGATCAAAATAGTGAAATTCAGTGAGTTGATTCAGATGTTTGCTTTGTCTGTCGAGTATTACAGAGACAAAACGATGAGAATTTTTGCAAAAGATTCTCAATGGGAGTACATTGTAAAGTTAGGTGATAGTAATATACTGTGTTCTTCAAAAAGTGCAGTAAGTAATGTCCTTGGCCTTTCTACTTTTTTGCAGGCTCTTCATTTTTTCATTGGGTTCGGTGCCCTAGTGAGCCCACTGATTGCAGATCCTTTCCTCTCAGAGACAGGCTGTGGGAATCACACAGGGAATGAGACTGAGGTCATACATCATTTCAGAAGCATGCTGAGAAACAGTCCAATCGTAGAGCACAGCATACCTCTGAGCAACCTGTCCCATGGGGTAGAGATAGAGGAGTCCAGTGTGCACTACGCTTTCTGGATCATGGCACTTATTAATGTAAGACCCTGAACAGATGTACGTTGAATGAGAGGAGCAGGGGTTTTTTTTTGTTTTGTTTGTTTGTTTGCTTGTTATTGTATGATTATTGTTTCTTGAAATATGAAAGAGTAAAAAAGTTGAATATTTGTGTACTTTCAGCTGCCTGTGCCTATTGCAGTTCTATATCTGATGTATCGAGAGCAGCTGATCCCATGTTGCCCCAGTGGCACTCCACGTCTTTTGGACAAGGATGAACTAGCAATGGAGAACCAGCAGGGGGCCGAGGGCCCAGCTGTGGAACAGAATGAACACGAAGCTGGGGGTAAGGATATAGAGGGAGAGATTTTAGCACTAGGACTTTTATTTTAAAATGAAAAATACACAATTTTCATGAATTTTCAAGCAGTTTGGATAAAAAAAAACAAAGGAATGAATTGCACTTTGTGCGCACCAATCTGTCATTTTGTGACTTTTTGCCCCGTTACAGGTCATGGGAGTATCTTTAGCTGCTGTCAGAATGATAACCTGCGCGAGCTGCCTTTATCCTTCTTTATGATTCATATTCTTGGTGGGATGGTGCTTTTTATGACTGATGGTATTGTGGTGAGTGAGGAGTGCAGATAAATGGCATGGTGTTCATTTCACCTATTATTTTACACATAGTTTAATGTGTGCTTACAAAAATGGCTCCACATAAATCCCAGAAAGTAGAGCACATGAAAGAGCGTCGATTTTCATTGCAGGGTGCATATGCTGGCTTTGTGTACACCTACGCTGTGGCACCACCGATGTCCCTGCCTCATAAGACAGCTGGTTACCTGGCCAGTATCTTTTGGGCAGCTATCACTGCTGGTCGTTTGCTGTCCATACCACTCTCATATCGTTTCCAGCCTGTGAAACTACTCATATTCAACCTGGTAAGGCCAATAAAAAATTTAGAGGGCCATGATCACATCATATTGCATACACAATAGAAATAAAATATGCTGTAAATGTCAAACACTTGGTGATATAAATGCTAAATGGAGCATATTTCCTCTTCTTTTTTTTGTTGTTTGTTGGTTTTTTTACAGGCAGGAGCAATTGTTACTGTGTTGATGCTGCTCATTTTCTACACCAGCAGCATCTTCCTCTTTGTCGGGACCTGTTTATGTGGCCTCTTTCTGAGCAGCATATTCCCTTGTATGCTTGCCTACACTGAAGACATCCTTGACTACCAAGGTTACAGGAAGTGTTATCTGTGCATTAAGAATAACTCAGTAGCGGAATGAGTGCAAGAGGCGAAGACATAAACTATGCATGCATTTTTTTTACAGGTTGTGCAACCTCTGTCCTTGTGACAAGTGCAGGGATGGGAGAGATGGTAATGCAAGTTCTTGTTGGCTCAGTAAGTGTGACGACTATCTTCATTATTAAAGAGAGAATGTGCAGAAGTTGAAAAACAGGCTTTTAATTGCAAAAAAAAAGAAAGAAAACAAGCCCAGTGGAAATTTAAGATTCATCTTCAGGAGTTTAGGTTTGCTGTCTCATCTGCAGATTATTCAGACTGAAGGCAGCTACAGCTTCCTGCTGTGTGGAATGATAATTGCCTGCATTGGTTTTATCCTCTTTATTGGTCTCCTGCTGTTCCATCGAATGCACAGAAATTACCTCACAGGTAAAGCATCAGCCAGAATCCTCATACACTCCTTTGAAATAAATAATTGTGAGTGTGCTGAAAGTTTGTTTGTTTTTCTTTGCTCATCAACCCCCTCTCCATACCCCCTGCCTTCCAAACAGGAACCTCAAAAAAGTCAGCCATGGTGGAGGAGCCAGCAACAGAGCAGAACGGGGCAGTCAAAACAGAACAGATAGACAACGAAGAGAACATCCAAACGAACGAAGAGAGCCAGAATTGATGTGTATTTAACCGCCGACTGGTGGAGACTAAGTGTTACAGTACAAAAATCATCAAATACTTTGTGCAAGTGTATCTTTTTTTTGTGTTTTGCAAAGCAGATAGTGTACTGTTATAGATGACAGTTTGGTCTCTTAGATTGTTTTTATAAATTACAACCTGCATTCATCAAATTGTGTATTAGTGTTTTATTCTGTTTTATATTGCATTTGCAATGCAAGAATTATGAATAATAATAAAAATCTGACAAGTACACGAGTTATTTTGATGCAGTTAAGTAACTCTAAATGTTTATTTTCCTTTGCACTCAAAACACCAGCACCAGGTTTTATATTGTTTAACATCCATCTAACATGAGGACTAGTTAACGTATGAGAACTAAGCCCATATGTCAAATGGAGTCATCCAGCCTTTGAACAGTTAGTCAATCTGTAACAAACCAGAACCATAGCAACAGCAAGAACTCAGTCTTTCTACTGCTGCAGTTGTGGAACTAGTTCTTGTTTGCCAAGTCCAAGCACACGCTGTTAACCTTACCGATCCGGCTCACTGTCCACACCGCTGGTCAACATCAGAAGAGCTTCCACCACTGCCTCCAGTAGCTGTGTTCATTCTGGTTATTAGTGGAAGGGACTTGCAAAACAAACCCAGCTTACACACAGAGCAAAGTACACCGTGCACAGAGCAACACAAGTTTCTAAAGAAATTGATTCATACAATATACATATAATCAATATTAAAGTGGCTAAACATTATTACACATTTTCTTCCATATTTGGGCTGTTTTTGAGAAGATTAATTGTTGGGTACTTTACTTAGCTATTACAATGGAGTTAACGGCTTAGTAGTCATCCATAAAATGAGTCCATACTATGGCACCTCCAAACTTGCTCTTTGTTAGCAAGTCAACCTTCAGGTGACCAGCAGGGAGCGGTATAGACAGCATCTTTATTGTGCTTAAAAACTTTATCACAAGCCCTTCATCTGGAAACTGGGACATGAAATAAAACTAATCAGAATCATTTGTTCTTTTCACATTTCCTGCTATAGCACAAAGAGGAGATTAGACAATTTTAACTAAGTTCAGTAACTCATCACAACCAAAAAAACTGCCCTGACAAATGAAAAATAAATATTCTCTGTGTGTCTGTACCCTTGATCTGGAAGCTCTTGATGATGTCATAGCCCATGGATATGCTATGGTTTTTCTTTGGCACATCCCGAGGTTGACTCCACATTTGTGCTGTCACAATGCAGCACATCAATGACAGTCTGAAATGTCATCACTTATTTAATCAGGAGTGTATCTTACTTTAAAAAAACCCAACGTATTCTGTTATCGTGCATGTGCTTTTGTTTTTATAACTGCAACTACAACTTACAGATGTAAGCCTACAGAAACTATGTGTGTGTGTGCTTTACAAAACACCCATTTTCAATGAAGATATTCGAATACTCACCACAGCTAAATAGCCACTCTTATCCTAGGAGCATTTGAAGTTACTGTACTTACCAGTTATGGTTTCTCACGATCCATAAAATTCATATGTCATAATGTTAATATCCAGGGCCTTAGTGGCGAACAACAAGACCTTACCATGGCAAGAGGTTCAGGTTAATTATTACAGGGTGCAGGAGCTCATTTTTAGAACCCTTTCATTCAACTGCAATCCACTATAATCCTTCAAATGCTTACTGACCAAGCTTGGCAGTCTGATGAGCAGAATCAATGGTGTCCTTTCCAGCCAACACAGCAGCAGACATAAGAAGACAAGCCTTGTTGCACTGCTTGGTCTCATTCTGAAAGTCAGGTTTCATCTCCCATTGAATGTCAGCAGATATCAAATATTTAGTGCTGAACTTCAGATTTCATGATTTTTAATATGTTCAGGTGGTGAGCTGGACACCCCGTGGGGTTTTATTGTGGCATTTTGTCACATTGCTATCAGGTACAGAATTACTTAAAGCTTACTGAGGAAAAAGTACAAGTGGAGTAGAAAACTAGACACCCCAAATAAATAGATAAATAAATAATGTTATAATAACTCCAGGAAAACTGCTTGTCCTCAGGAGGGCATTGTCTGATGGCTGGCTAGTCTCAGTCAATGTCAAACTCATACTTCCTCAGGAATTAAATAATTGAATTAATGATGGTCTGATGGTTGGCAGAACTCATACCGGGGTGGAGCTGGATGTCAAAGCAACTGGCACGCAGGGTAAAGCAGCTTAAACAAAGAGAGCAGCAAATTAGTTGCATAGAAAGGTATCAGCTATCTGTGCATTTTCTTACCCTATAGCCAAAATGTAATCCAGAGAGAAAAGACTTGCTTGCTGTTTCTGCCGGTGAATCGGTGAATCCAATACTTTGCACTTCGCACTTCCATATACCTGTGTAACATATTGTTCCTTAAGTTAAATACTATATTTAAAAAATGCACAAACAATTTATTTTATGTACCCCCCCCATTCTTCTGGCCATTGATTTGACTTTAAAGATCCGTGTTTTTTAAACTCCCAAACAACATAATAGCAAAGGCGTGTAGAAGATGAGTTCACAGGCCTTTGCTATTATGTGGATGTAGGTGGATGTCCCTCAGCTATAAAAAGTTGGAGGTGGTGTATACAGTACATAAAGAAAGATACATGTTTAAAACAAATGAAGCACTTACAAACCAAACACACAATGCAATGTAATTTCAAACTACATCTAATCGAAAGATGCACATGCAGCAGCAGATCCAGCGCTGTGAAGTTAAAGACTGGATGGTTATCTTGGAGTGGAAAACTACTTAACTAGGGCAATGAAACACATATGTGAATCTTAAACAACAATTACCAAGAGCACCTACTAGACTGAAACAACAAAGATATTTTGAGATACAGCCACAATTCCCAGGCAGTACTTTGCAAAATGAGTATCTCCTACTAGGAGGTCAACAGGCTGACTCACTTTTATTGACATCTAATTTAACAAAACTTAACAAAATGCTACATCTGGGAAAATGGGTTTATTTGCAAAAGATTTAACAAGAACATATGACTGCTTATCAGGATTTCAGGCATAGTCTCTACAGGCACACTTAGTCCTTGTGTGAAGGACTCTTCTATCCAAAGAAATCACAATTACAAAAGTAACACGTTCAGCAGCAAATAGCAAGTTGATATAAAATATATAAACCTCAAAAGACCATTGATAAATTTGTCAAAACTGTTTGCTTAGAATGCAAAACTATAGTTAATACTCTCATCTAAGAGCTTTTACTCTTTAAATGTCTAAAGTGTGGAATAAATGACAAACCAACGGCAAGAGACAGAGCAAAACAAGATGAAAGATGGATGTTTATGATTTTGCTAAAGTGCTGGGATTAACGATATGAAATATGCCTTTGTGTCATGCTGCAAATTTTATGTCACCGTTGAGCAGTGACATAGAACATTAAGAGTCAACTCACACGAACAACAGACAAAATTGCCTTTGAAAACCTATTTAGGTTGCAGATATGTGATGATAAATATGTTTGACAACTCTAATCACGCCTAAAGAAGGGTCATGATATGTCATAAAGAATGATTTGCATTCAATCCAGAGCATTCCCAGGGTAAATGGAGACCTTATCTAGTCATTTCAGCTTCTATTATAATAACCCTCTATATCTTTAACTGTTTATATAATTTTTAAAGAGCTGCTGTCAGTGGAAAGCACCTTGGCTGAAACAAGAACCTCAAAACAGAAGTAGTCCCACTTGAATTTCCAAAACAATTTGCTTCTCCCGATGTAGCTGCAAAACATCAAAGGTCAAACAAATGTCAAGAAGGCTGAAAGTAGGATGTTTCCTTTATATACTGATTTTTTTGTTACAAGTGAAAAACAATCCAGTTACTAAGGGCATTTTGTCAATTCAGAAGAGTTAATTTAGTAGCCTACTTGAGAATTCTTACCTTGGGGTATAAGTCAAAGACCAGTTAGTCATGTATTATACGTATACATTATACATTTGGTCACAAAAAAATAACTCAAATATTCACAAACCTGAAATGAGTTTCTTAGTATCTGGTAGAAATGACTCTCTATGTGTTATACATGAAATTTATGTAGCTAAGGGTTTTCAGAAACAGATGTGCATGTGGGTGTCGCAACCACATTGCTGATTTAGTCACAGGCACATGCGTGCGAAAAGATAGTTCTGTTTTTTTGTAGGCTGACCTTAACTCTCTTAGGGTTAACCCAAAATACCATCATTAAAGGTTCCTCAAAAAACCCTATGACAAATTTTGTATTAACAATTTGATTTTTTTTTTATTATTATGAGGTATAATATTCAATGTGATATATCAGTGTTTAGAATGTTGTCACGTTTTTTTTTATGTTGAGATCAAAAGAAAAAAATAGCTCTGTTAATTTTTCATACCTTTAGATACTATTGAAAGGTTAATTTGTTATTTGCTTCACGTAAAATACATAATAACCAATTGAAAATTGAAATATTAAAAATAATCTCTTCGACATGAATAATCAAACCATCAAGTCCACTAAATTCTACAGTACAAATGTAATGGGTACATAAAATATTGAAGCCCATAAAAGGAAACTGTAAGTGTGATTTTTTTTTTATTAAAATACTGGCATCAGCTCCATCATTATTGAGCCATTAGAATGTGTAATGTTACAAAATGGCAATGAACCAAATGAGAATAAAAGCCTGAGGAAAATCATACAAATGCAATATGTGTGAAGCAATGGGAAAGAAGGATAACTTTGTTTGCCCCACAGCAATTCATATCTTCAAAATATTTTCAAGCATTTGAGAAAGTCTGATGAGGCTATGCAACAGACTGTTGTTAGTGACGAAGAAAACAACTGGATTAAGAAATCAGGCTGTACGTTGTGTGGTGTGACAGGCTGGTATTTAGTGCCACCTACTGTTGGAATAAATCTGTCTAAAGTACCCCTTTGGAATTTCTCACAAAAAGGATGAAATGTTAGGCACTGACATATTTTACATGAACACAAAAATCATTAAGAGAGAGCGAGAGAGAGAGAGAGAGAGAGATGATCACTCCCAACATAAATCTTAGCATTATCAACTCAGCCTCCTTTCTTTTTGTTAGTGCCAGCATCTCCAGATTGTCTGATAAATCTTATCAGATCTCACTACCACCTTTTAAACTTTCCTGTTTGCTCTTGCTGCTATCCTTCTATTAGAAATCACCCTTGATATTCGTCTCCACCCACTCCACCCTGCCTGCACTCTCTTGATCACCTCTCTTGTGCCCTGTCCATTGCTTTGGATGGTTTACCACAGGTAATTAACTTTCATATGGAAATAAAGCAACAGAAATTATTTACAGCACTTTCATTTTAAATCAACAGAGAGACCAGAGTTTATATGCAGAGGCCACAATTCTTCCCTTTTGTTTTCATAAAGTATAAAGTCCCAGAAAACTAAATCTCCCAAATAATTAATATACAACACTCTGAAAACAGTTCACTCTGTAAGCATCTAGATAAATGGTTTTCTTTTTTTCAGGAGTAGGCTTTTGAGTAGGTGTATTCATATTTAAGTAATGCTTTGTGAAACAAGCACAGGTAGGAGAACATTTGGTTACTAAGCTGTTACTTCATATGAAAGAAGCTCAGTAATTTTAAAAATGCTGAAGACAATAATGAGGAAAGCATAAATCTATCACGGGGATATCAAGGTGAGCTGTTTGGCCAAAAGAAACAGCTGTGTGTGTTCTAAAAAACAAAAAAAACAAAAAAAACCCACACATAAACCCCCCACAAAAAATAGGGAAAATGGTAAACAAGCTGGTAAACCATGGAGAACAACATTGGACAACTGAAATACATTTTGACGGTGAAGGAAAAAAAACTTCTAACCACATTCAAAAGACAAAAATTCTGATAAAACTGAGGTTATTGTACTCGGCCCTAAAAATCTTAGAAATGTGGTACCTAACCAGATGCTTACTCTGGATGGCATTACCTTGGCCTCCAGTAACACTGTGAGGAATCTTGGAGTCATTTTTGACCAGGATATTTCCTTCAGTGTACATATTAAAGAAATATGTAGGACTTCTTTGTTCCATTTGCGCAAAATCTCTAAAAGAGTGATGCCGAAAATTAGCTCACGCATTTATTACTTCTAGGCTGGACTAATGTAATTCATTATTATCAGGATGTCTAAAAACTCCCTGAGAAGCCTTCATTTGATCCAAAATGCTTACCAGCTTCCAGTTTGGATTCAGGAGACATACACCATCTCTACGTTTAAGATTAGGCTTAAAACTTTCCTTTTTGCTAAAGCATATAGGTAAGGCTGGATCAGGTGACC
>VOQK01026915.1:14694-33789 GCA_015052645.1 Benitochromis conjunctus
TTTTCTACTCTCCCGGAGGACTCAAAGCGCTCTATACAACAACCTCATTCACCCAATCACACATACAAGTACTTTCTGTATACTTTAGTGCTTTTTATCACTAACATTCATACACATTCACACTCCGATGGATGCATCGGAGAGCAACTTGGGGTTAGTATCTTGCCCAAGGATATTTGGCATGCAGACTAGGCGAGCCAGGGATCAAACCACCAACCTTCCAATCAGTAGCTGACCTGCTCTACCACCTGAGCTACAGCCACCCCGTAGAATAGTAGAATGGGAGGCAGAGTCTTCAATTTTCAGGCCCTTCGTCTATGAAACCAGCTTCCAGTTTGGATTCGGGAGACAGATACCATCTCTACTTTTAAGATTAGGCTTAAAACTTTCCTTTTTGCTAAAGCATATAGGTAAGGCTGGATCAGGTGACCCTGAATCCTCCCTTAGTTATGTTGGAATAGGTGTAAACTGCTGGGAGGTTCCCATGATGCACTGAGTATTTCTTCTTCAGCCACCTTTTCCACCCATGTGTTTATACGGCTCTCTTCATTTAATCATTAGTTATTATTCATCTCTGACGCTCTTCCACAGCATGTCTTTTGTCCTGTCTTCCTCCCGTCACCCCAACTGGTCACAGCAGATGACCGCCCCTCCCTGAGTCTGGTTATGCTGGAGGTTTCTTCTTGTTAAAGGGGAGTTTTTCCTTCCCACTGTCGTCAAAACATTTGCTCATATGGGGTCATATGATTGTTGGGTTTTTCTCTGTTGTATTATTCTATGGTCTACCTTACAATATAAAGCGCCTTGCTGTATAAATAAAACTAAATTGAATTGAAAATGATCAGGAAAATGGAGAGGGTAAAAAAAACCCCACAAAATACCTCATGGCCCAAAGCATACTGTGTTATCTGTCAAACATGGTCGAGTTTCTGTTACGGTTTGGCCGTATGGCTGGCAATGGAGCTGGCCCCCACTGGCATTTATTGATGATCTCACTGCTGACAGAAGCAACAGGATGAATGCAGAATTATATGAGAGCAGTCTGTGTGCTCAGATTCAGCCAAACACATAAAACATATTGGACAGCAGTTCATCATTCAGCAGGACAAGGATACTAAACAAACGACTAAAGCAACCGAAGACTATACAACTACTTACTGGCAGGAGAGCATACAGCAGTGACAAAATCTTTCTTTACTTAACTGTCAAACAAAACTCTCTTCCTCATACATTGCAAAATGAAGCTTTTTCTCACTGTTGCATTCTGTTGCCATGTTTTCTTCTTTACTTGCCATGTCCTACAGCAGCTGTGACTCAGTAGTTAGAGCCTTCCAGCTACCAACCTGATGGTTGTTGGTTTGATCCTAAAAGTGTGAGCGTGTGCGTGATAAATAGAGAACCCTTAAAGGCATAGAGTAAAGCAGTGAATCAATGTGTAGGTCTCTAGAGATAAGGGTGCCATATAGTAATGCATGACCAAATTATGAGTGGCAGCAAAGTATGTGACGCCAATGCAGGAGGACATTGACGCAACTATATGAGGACAGCAAGAGTGTTAGGCTGTGAGGTAAGAGTGACAGATGGGTTTTTAAAGCAGTGGTGCAATTACATCAGAAAACCATCAAGAAGCCCATTCATGTTTGCGAGGAGTCCAGATTAACAGACGAAGTCAGGCAGGAGTCTGTTGACTATAATGTTTGCAGATGACACTGTATCCATGGATGTAGTGAGGGAGGACATGCAGAGGGTTGGTGGTGTAACACAGGAAAATACTGGGGATTTGTATTATTACATTATGTTTGTATTATTGTAGGGCCTTTACCCTACAATGCTAATATAAAGCACCTCGAGGCGATTCTTGTTGTGATTTGGCGCTTTAGACATAAAACTAAATTGAACTGAAAATTGAGATGGTGAGATGGAGTGAGATGATCTGCTGTGGCCTAAAGGGAGCAACTGGACGAAGAAGAAGAAACTCGAGAAGGTAGATTTCTAATCATTAAATTATCTATACTTAACAAAAAGTTATGTATTGTAAGTATATGTGGCCCAAATATTGATGACCCCTCATTCTTCCACTCTATTTTTAGTGAACACTCACTTGCTCACTTGTTCTTGGGGGCCACCTCAACTTTGGACTAAATGAAGAAATAGACAGGCTCAATACAGCACAAACTCAGCACTACTGGCTGTTCACAAATATAATTAAACAGTACATGAGGAATTTAGGATTTCTGCCAACATTAGTCTCCTGGTAAAACCAGTCAAAGACCCTGTGTTTCCCACCAGCTATCTTCCAATATTTAAAAAATCCCTTGTTGACCTTAAAATAATCTTAAAATAATCTGCAAAGCTCTTTCAAGATTAGAGAAGATAACCCCCCTCATAATGCATCCTGACCAAACTGGTTTCATAAAAGGTAGGCACACATCAAGAAATACACATAGATTACTTAATTTGATAGATTATTCATGTAAAAACACTGAAACCACAATATTATCACAAGATGCAGAAAACGTGGTTGATAGCAGGATAAAAATTAATTATAAGATGAAGGTGATTACTTTAATCAAGCCCGACTTTATTTTCAGTGACCCTTACATTTTAGGGACTAATGCAGATTAAAACTTGCCCTTCATTCAAACACTCTTTCTTTTGCGTTGTTGCCCAATCTTGTGTCCTTGTTTATCAGGATCTCAAGAATTTCCTGTCACTTGGTTGTGGTATTTTGAGCAATGGGAGAGTATGACACAGTATGACATTACTGCACAAGACCAAAGGAGAAGTTGAATAGCTGGTGTTTTCTTCCTGTTAAACTTTTCATAACGACCATGAGGACATCTGGAACATTTGTCGCCTTATTTAATGGTAATCTGGAAAATGTGCTAGCCTTGCCTTGCCATTTTTTTTTTTCTTCAATTTGAAAGTTATCTGATTAACATGATGTTAAATGGTTTTGGATTTTGCAGGTCCAACTTTCTGTGTGTTGTTATGGATAATACAGCATGCAGTGGAATCACTTCTGCTTTCAGCTCCAGAGATGGTAAAAGCAACAAACAGCGGGTCTGTAACAGTGTCTTGTCAGTATGACCTTCAGTTCAAAGAAAACACGAAGTACTGGTGCAAAGGAAAGATATATGAGTTTTGCAGCATAGTGGTAAAGACACCAAACAGGCGTCCTAATGACAGAAGCTTCATTGTTGATGATAAGGATACAGGAGTGTTCAGTGTGACTATGACATCTCTCAGACAACGTGATGAAGATAAGTACTGGTGTGTCATCGCGACTTCTGGAAGAAATATCTTTACTGGTGTCAGCCTCCTCGTCTCCCAAGAAGGTATACTTCAGCTTATGAAACTTTATCATCAGATGTGCTATTGCTGATTCTGTAGTTTCTTCTTTGATTGCACAGAATAATCACCAACCTTAAAAGATGTAAATGTAAACTATTACTACTCTAGAAAGGCCAGCTTGAGTGTTGTCTGTATTTTTTGGCTAAACTAGTAAAACTTGATATTGTTTGCCTCACAATCATGGTTTTATGATCTGAAGGACTGTTTCTCAGTAAAATTCTTATCATTTTCAAATCTAGATGACTACTGATCACAGTTGTGTTTTTTTTAATGTTACTCCACCACAGTGAAATATAACCCAACCACAAGTTGTACCTTTTATTTATTTATTTTAATAAGTTGCTTATAACTATAAGCATATGGGTCTGAGAACACCTTTTAAAATACACTGTTTGTCATCTGTAGAGAGTGGGGAGCAAACTTGTATATAAAAGATGATTAAACTTCAACAAAAGCTATATTGTAAAAATGGTCATTTCTAATATTTTATGTTTTCCACTTTCAAATTCAATTGTTATTTCCATTAGATTATTAGATATTATGTTATTATTAGATATCAGATTATTTCCCTTTCTCAGCATCTATTGAAAACACCTGCTAAAGCTCTGAATTGCTTTGTAATGCAATTATAAGGGGAAAGTCAGTATTCATATCATGAATATCATTTACTGACTTTTAATGCAAATCTTCTTATCCACAGTGACAACCCCAACCACCAGCACACAAATTACTCCAATGCAAGATGAACAAAGGTGAGAAGAGTCTAAGGATATTATACTGTTTGCTATACCATCATCAACTTTAAATATGTAGTAGTAAACTTTAGAATAATGATCTGTCCTGTACCAAAATAGTAACAGAAAGTAGTACATATAATTTATTTTTTTTTAATCTAGTTCGTGGGTGACTCTACGTTGGATTCTCTTTATATTAATGTTGTGTTGTTTGGCATCAACACATATCGCTGTATGGAGAATAAAGACTGCAAGGAAAATATGACTATGACAACCGTTTTACCCTCAGAACTTATACACTGATACATTAAAGTCGTACGCTGTCATAATTTTGAAAAAGAAACATGGGTAAATTGGTATAAACATCATTCCTACTAAAACTATTCTTCCAGTGGATGTTCATTCAGTGTGTAACCTGAGCTGAAAATAAACCAAATGAAAAAGAGGCTTTCAGACTCTTTTTTTTTTAAGTATTTAAATGATTTAAATGTCATTCATTTTAATGTCAGAGCCTAAGATAACTTTAGGCTCAACTATTGAATATCGTATCAGCTTAAAATGAACAGCCCCAAATACTAGAGGGCCCTTGGCTTTCACTTAATTTATTTGCAGATATTATACGGGCGGACATGGTGATTGTTATTCTCTTTGCGATGAATCTCTGATATCTAAGATTTCTGTCAATATTACACTCCAGCGATCTGAAACCGTGTGGAATAAAAATCTCTTCATATGCAAACACAAGGTGAACTATTGTGAGGAGCTCCTTCTAAAAGTCAAAAACACTCACAATAAGTAGTTTGGATCATTAGGATGTCTCTAAAGTTATTTAAAGATTGCAATAATATAGTTTCATGCTTGCTTGACTTTTGCTTCTTGCCCTCAGTAATACATAATAGTCTAACAGGTTACCTGAAGCTGAAATGTAGGGTTACTATCCAAGTTAATTTATGTAAACTTGTTACAGTGAGAATCAAAAGTGGATTACACTGAAATTCCTCAAAATTTGTACATATTATGCGCACAAAGAGAAGCAGTGATGATTAGTGTTCCTTGTCGAGGAGATTTGATTACCCTTGTAGTTATGGCTGTAAGACGTTGAACATCTATGACTGTTGTTCCTTGCCATTACACCCGTATACAATCTAATTCAATAAGCCTGCATTTAATCTTATTTTATAGAAAAATAGAATGTTCAGTTTATCTCAGAGGCATTGAATCATTTATTCTCTCGCTGTGCCGCAATATGTGTTCCCTTTGATATTCTGTCCCTCGTATAGGTGGGGGTGGACAACAACATCTCTGAAACCTTTTTAACTGCAGATGTCAAGTATTTGTCATGATATAACACGTGTTCCAGTAAGCTATGCCAATGTAAAAGTAAGCAAGTATTCAAAATATCAGCACCATAGCACTAAAGCTGTCTTATTAATATCATTATTCACACCTATGCTTTTCCGGCTGTTTGTGTTTCTGCAAAAATTGACTATAAGTTTTAGGTGAAACATTTATTTTTAGAAGGCAACCCAGACACCAATAGCTATTTCAGTGTGTATGTGGGGATGTGAGTACAGTTTTGAGACAAGAAATACATTAAGAAATTGTTTAATGCAACACATCTACAGTATTGTACAAAAGTTTTCAGCCACCCCTTGTTTCATTTTATTCCGTTTACAAGGACCCAGACTTTCTCCTAATTTTGTTAAAAATTGGTCTTAAGCAATAGTTTTCCAGGCTTTTCAAGGGTTTTTCAAAGTTCCAATTCAGAAATTAGATGTTTTTTATCACTTATTTTCAGAGGAATCCTTTGTTTTTTGTTTTTGTTTGATAATCCACTTAAACACTGACGTGTATAGCTCATTCAAGAATAAAAAAGGCACTGAGCTCAAGGGATGAACCAGTGTTGGGTCTACACATAACCAGAGGTGGAAAGTAAGCAGATGAACAGTATCTGGGAGTATTGTTCTTACGAAATGAGAAAAAAATAACATGGCAAAGAATCGATACAGGACCTGAGAGATGCATCTGGACTTTCAGCCTCATTAGGAATGTTCTCAGTGGAAGGGTTTTCTGTCAAGGAGCCATTCTCAAAGCCATTCTCAAAGAATCCAAAGAAGAGCTTTGAATTTCCTTTAACAAGCCTAGAAAACTCTTCATGAAGGCTGGTTAAAGAAACTATAAGAATGGTAATTAATTCATTAATGTTAATTAAATATAATAATCTTCTTGTTCATACGCATATCACAGTCGCATGTAAATCTTTTGAAGTCATTCGGATACTGTGTCGTGTTTACCTGGAGATGCGCAGAGCTCCAGGACAGGATACAAGGTGAGAGGAATTTAAGAAGGTGACATCACTTCTGCAGCATGAACCTCGCGCTTAAATTCGTGTCAAGATACCCAATAACGTGAGAGGAAGTCGCGTTATCAGAGTAAAAGCACAGAAAGGAACGTTTGAGGAGACATGCATAAGAGTTCATGCATGATATTAAAGCTATATACAAAGAAAACGCCTTAGAATAAGAACTTTACTTTCACGTCCATGCATCCATTAATTTAACTAGCTTTTACAATGAAAAGGTTTTGTAGCAACATCTAAATGTTTTACTTTGAAACTGTTGTCCGGTATTATTCCGTCTCGCTTGAAAGTCGTAGTTGAAGTCGGGACTCGCAGACTGGCTGTACCAAGTTGTTGCTCGCTGGTGCCAACGCCCGGCGAAACAGACTGCTAACGTTAGCTAGCAGAGACACAAGAGGGACACGGGTACGTAGCAAAAACATTTATCTGGCATCTTGTGAAGCTGTGCAGTCGTCTGATTTTGTTTGTGAGCTACGCTTTCATAGAATGACTTCGTAGAAACTAATGGAGCGTTTGTTTACACCCTTACGTTATCCGACTGGCTGCTAAACTAGCTAACAAGTTAGCATTGCGTTAGCAGAGTTTGCTAAATGATGCGCACACATGTTTCAGTTGCCAGTAATTATTTGTTTAAGTAGTTATCGTCACAATTTGTGACTAATCTAAAAACTTGTTTGCAAACACTAAACTTAGGAAGGCAATTAAATGAGTAAGCGAGTCATTAGCTAACGTTAGCCTTCAGACAATGTTGCTGATAGCTGGGTGTGACTCTTAGCTGTTTAATTCTAGAAAACTCGGCTGTTCCACTTGGATCCCATCGTCTCATTAAGAAGTTATTTGCAGTGGATACGACAGAATATTTGAATGACTTAACATTGTCTGTAGGTGTCTAAAATATTGAAAACTGGCCTAACCTTCGTCAGTTATCACCGCCTTCTCCTTTCAGGTGACGTGATTGCCAGCAGCTTCAGAAAGCACAGAGATGCAGACTATCAAGTGTGTGGTGGTGGGTGATGGAGCAGTGGGAAAAACCTGTCTGTTGATTTCATACACCACCAATAAATTCCCCTCAGAATATGTACCAACAGTAAGTTTTCCACACACACAAAAAAATGTTTTCACTTCAAGAAGCATCGTGGTACAAAATACTTTGACATGTAACTTATTATTCTATCACAGGTGTTTGACAACTATGCAGTAACTGTAATGATTGGGGGTGAACCATACACCCTTGGCTTATTTGATACAGCAGGTACAATTAATTTTAGTTCCACTTTTAATTAAATTTGTTAGTTTTATTTAGTCTGTCTCTTGGTAAATTATTTCTTTGTGTATGTGTGTGGTCTCTCCTTAGGTCAGGAGGATTATGACCGGTTACGACCTCTAAGCTACCCGCAGACTGATGTCTTCTTAGTGTGTTTCTCAGTTGTTTCACCTTCCTCGTTTGAGAATGTTAAAGAAAAGGTACATGACGATACTCTAAATACAGACTTTATTCTTGAAACTCTGGACCCTTTATCAGAGAAATTCTAAAGTGGTAAAGAATGTTTTTGGTTTTTTACTTCTACCAAGTGAAATAGTGAAAATGAAGATGGAGAGAACTGTTCCAAATACATTGTGGATTATTTTTATGAGTTCTTTTATTGAGTTAAGTTACTAAACAAATGAAGGAAAACAAGGGTGGTTATCGTGTATGTTGCCTCACTCTAAAAGCAGCACATGGGTGTTGTTCCATGTTTCTCCTCCTTGCTGTTTCTGTCATATAGAAGCAGCAAGACTGGCCAGCATTCTGAGGCAGTTTTTGTGGGGATATGCATATGATCAGATCACCACAGATAATGGTCCAAATAAAAGTATAAAAGAGGTTGAGGTTTTTGTTTTGTTTTGGGGGTTTTTTGTGAGAGGGAGGGGGGGTTGAGAACCAGACAACTCTCGCTGCTCCCACCCCTTTTTTTTTCTCTTCTCAGTTGCTGGATAATTTATACTTTGATCACTTTAGGGATTCTCTGGAACTATCACTATATTCTGTAAATAATATCAATTTGGATAGAATAGAGCCTCATATTTCCACATAACCTCACAACACATCCATATATGGGCAGCTCACTCACACACACTCATTTTAATGAAATGCAAATATATACATAATGTATGCGTGTGTTTGTTTTTTTTCTCTCTCTGTTTCAGATGTTCTCTTTCTTGTTTCTGTGAGTGAACTAGGTTGTAGTATTGTGCTGGAGTTTCAAGACTGTATTTTTTTTTTACAATCTGTTGTATGTAATTCAGTCATACATATTAGGTAAAATTTAAGAAGCTAATATGGTGTGGTTAACACAGTCACTTCAAGAGACACAAAACCCAGCCTTAGGGGGTCATAAACTGCTGTACTCCTACCACTGGTTCCAAATCCTGGATAAATGGGAGTTTGAAAGCAGGTGTAAAACCTATGCCAAGTCAAAATGTGGACCAAATTAATGTGTGGCGATTGCTCGTAAAAATAAGGGAGGAGTGCCTACTTCATGAGGAATTTTAGAAATATCTGGTGAACTTGTGGGTTTATTTTTCTCTATGGCCCTCCAATAATAGAAAAGTTTATAAAAATGCACTGCATTTTCTATCAGCCATGTAAAATAATCTCTAAATCACTGTTTTTGATGAGTGAGTTTGTTTTGTTTTCTCCCCACCAGTGGGTTCCTGAGATAACTCATCACTGTCCCAAGACCCCGTTTCTGTTGGTAGGCACTCAGATCGACCTGCGTGATGACCCGTCTACAGTGGAGAAGTTAGCCAAGAACAAACAAAAGCCAATCACTCCCGAGACAGCAGAAAAGCTGGCTCGTGACCTTAAAGCAGTCAAATATGTCGAGTGCTCTGCTCTAACACAGGTAAGATCTCTCATTACACAATACACTAAAACTGCTGTAACAAGCATGTTTCTAAATGCAATCTCTTAACATGGGTGGAAGTGCTTTGCCTTATGTTTTGCTAACACCACTTACCTAAAAACTCCCATCTAACACTGTGTTGTGTGCCTGTCTTTCTTCCTCCTTTTCCTCTTGCTGTAGCGGGGATTGAAGAACGTATTTGACGAGGCTATCCTAGCTGCTTTAGAGCCCCCCGAAACTCAGAGAAAGAGAAAATGCTGCTTGTTCTGATCTCTTCTTGAATCTTGCTTTGCCTCTCGATCATGTGCTGCTCATTCATTGTAAACAAATGTCTGTTACTAAAATATCCCCCATGCTCTTTCAAACTTTAAACCTATGTACCCATTAACCTTTTCCTTATGTTTCATGTGTGCTTTCTTTTCAACTAATCTCAATAATTGTTCATGCGGCCTAATGATGATGGTGCCAATCTTTAGTTGTTCACCTTGCGGACAAGTCTGTGTAACCTGACATGTCCATGTCTATGGGACGGGGGGGGGTGTTCTTTGGGTGGGTTTTTTTGTTTGTTTTTTTTAATCAAACAATCCCTTATATCAGCATTGAGCTCATCCGTTGTACCCTATTTAAGCATCAGTGCTACTGTCTTTGACAGTAATATCTTTTTTTCTACTGCAGCATCCAAATTTTCCCAGGCTTTTGTCTTTCAGACAACTTGATCATGAGGAGAGACTTGTACAATGTCATTTCAATAAATGAGAATTTTGATTGCCCTGCTTCATTTTTACTCAGTTTTCTTTTGCGCTCACATATTTCCAGAAAATGGCTCTGTTTTGAATATAAATGTTTTGTTTCCACAGAAAGGATTAAAGAATGTGTTTGATGAGGCAATACTGGCTGCCCTGGAGCCACCTGAACCTAAGAAAAGACGTAAATGTCTTCTGCTCTAAGTTTCGTCGCAGTCTTCACACCAGTTTCCAAATCTAGGTTAACAGTACTGAAGAGGTTTTCTGCACAGGCACATTCCACTATAAGTTGAGACATTTTTAAATATTAGCCTTCTCACATACTTAACCTTCAAACATATTTTGTGTAAAACTGATACACTTTGTCATAATTTGATGCCATTGAAATTTTGTACACAATGTGAACACTGAATGCTGAAACGTAAGAAAATTCTAAGGAACACTTGGAAGTAATGTTTTGATTTGGCCACGTTATCTTTGCAGAGGTTTTCTTGCAAAAGAAGTGATTATGCAATGATATTTTTATAGAGCTCCTGTTTCAAGAGTCTTATAAAATGGAGCTTTAATAAATTCCCTTAAAGTTATAAGTTGCATTGATTTACTACTTTGGCGTCTGTAGTAGCAACATACTGTAAATCCTGCTAAAGTCATAAAATGTTTGTTTTCCAAATCCTTATTTAGGAAAAGCTCCACTTCTCAAATGGTTAGTAGTATTTTTAATCATGTCAACATAGTCTTAAGGTAAATGTAAGAAACCCAATGAAATATGGAATTAGGTTATGTTTTAACTTGGTTACTATGACTTTGAGTACAACTGTATCCCACTCATTTGCTTTTTCTGACAAGTATTAAGGAGACAATGTATGTCCTCAATGATAATCAGCAAGTGGTAAAGTTAAACTTTGTGGAAGTGTAACTACTCATAATGCTTGGCCAGTTATCTATATTGTGAACTGCAGCACCTTTAACAGGTTGAGATCCTGTGGACATTATTAAATTACTTAACTGATAATAATTGCCTTTGACTATCCATTCTTAGATTGTAGGCTTGAATTTAATTTGTAAATAGTGAAAGTAACTCATAACTTATTGACTGAAAATGTATATATCGCCCATGAAAAACTGAAAGAACCTTACCTGAAATCACATTAACCAGAAAATATTTCTCTCTTATTTTTATTCAAGTTAAAGTTGGGACTGTATTTTTGTTTGTAATAAAGCTTCACAATAAAGCAGTATTATTATCAAATCCTACTTTTAATATTTCATGTTGTCACGTTATTAGATGGTTTAAACTTGAGAACCTGCCTATAGGTACACATACATACATTTGAAATACAAAAGACATCAAAACAGATTATTCAGTCATTTTCAATGCAAATTTTTATTAACAATAAGGCATTACAGGTCAATGCAAACATAGTTCTATTGCTGGTGAGTCAAATAACAGTTCTAAAGTATTACAATAGAATTCAGATAAACCCTTGCAATCTGAGGTTCTGGCTTTTGTTTTATCCTGGTACCAAGCTCTATCACTTATTCTGGCATTATTGCCTCAGATAATGACATCACCCACTGACGCCTTCATGCAACTACAAATATGTTCTCACCCTAGCTTTAAAGTATACGAAGGAAAGTCAGATACAACCTTCAAAGAGCCTCAGAGCAAAGCTGTAGCTTTTTCAGGAATTATAATAGCTCTTTGGTATTTAACCAACTTCAGCACAAAAATATGATGTTAGAGATTTTATAGTAAATATCCCCCATTGTGGAGTTTGCAGTCACTGTGGCTACATTACTTAAATGTTTTCTACAAGCCTGTTTAGATTTACACATGTACACTTGGTGTCTAGACCAGGAAATAAAAGGCATGGCACAAAGTAACTGTAAAGCCCAACAATACACTTTCATGAACAGCTATACAGTATATGGCTTTAAAGTTTGCCTCTGATGCATGTGTTAACATTTAAGCTCACATTGTCATTTCCAGTTCTCACACTACAAAATGGAAAGTAAGAAAGGTGAGTGTCTTTAAGGCAAACGCGTAGGTTTGGTTTAGAGCTGTAGCAATAATATAAACTAAGTCACACACTGCCTTCCAGACAAGCAAGTCAAGGTACACATTAAATCACTGGATTCTCAGTCATGCCATATGTACATGGAATACAAATATAAATTGTATAGAAATCAGATTTGCATATTATTTGACAGAAACTTCATATAAAGCCAGAAGGACCGGTTTTGTCCCCAATAACTGTATAGACAATCTAAAGCAAACCAATCACTCAATGGTAGTAATTGGCTCCTGGCCAGCTCTTATATATGCAGTTCAATTAAACTGAAGTTCTTCTGTCTGAATAAGTAGGTGTTTTCATAAATGCCTGAACATTTCCATATAAAAGCCAATAGATAATTTCATTTTGAGTTGATATTTTTTAAATGCACTTGTACATTTGATAGTACATAAACTGCTACCTTCTTAATACAAAAACTATTGTTGATTGCCCCTATGTGAAGAGTGCAGGCAATTGTACAGAAACTTCACAGCACTCGTTATGTGTTCTGTCTCCAACTTAACCAAACAATGTTTGTAAATGGAAACAAAGCTGACTACTTCCTGTAGTGTGTTACTTGTGAGTTAAGGTATTTTCCAAAGATCCCACAGCCCAGTTCTCCTAAGCTTTGAACTGCAAGCTGTCTTTTCAAACTTTGTCAGTGATTATATACAGTCAAGATCATGAGATCATTTAATTCCCCAACCATATGACAAATTTCTTAAGGTGTTTTTATTCAATTTCACCATGTACAGTGGTGTGAAAAAGTGTTTTCCCCTTCCTGATTTCCTATATTTTTTTGTGTGGTTGTCCCACTTAAATGTCTCAGATCATCAAACAAACTTAAATATTGGAGAAAGATAACACAAGTAAACACAAAATGCAGTTTCTAAATGAAGGTGTTTACCGTATATCTTCGAATTATAGCCCAGGCATTTATTCAAAAAATTATCCGGCCAGCCCGGCGTTTAAAAGAGACCGGCGGTTATACGAAGATATACGGTATTAAAAGGGGGGAAAAAATCCAAACCTACATGGCCAATTTTTAAAAAAGTGATTTATGGAACAGCGGTGAAGTTTCACCAGGAGTGACCAGCCAACCAAAATTATCCCAACAGCGCGGTGACAACTCATCCAAGAAGTCACAAAAGACCCCAGAACGCTGTTCTGGGGTCAGTGTTCATGACTACACCATAAGAAAGAAACTGGGCAAAAAAGGCCTGCATGGCAGAGTTCCATAACGAAAACCACTGCTGAGCAAAAGGAACATAAAGACTCCTCTCAGTTTTGCCAGAAAAGATCATAATGATCCCTGAGACATTTGGGAAAATATGAAACAAAAGTTGAACTTTTTGGAAGGTGTCTGTCCCATTGCATCTGGCATAAAAGTAATACAGCAGTTTCATAAAGAAACATCAAGAAACCACAACAGAGAAACAACAAGAAAATATGGTGGTGGTGGTAGTGTAATGGTCTGGAGCTGTTTAGCTGCCTCAGGACCTGGAAGGCTTGGTGTGGTAAATGGAACCATGAATTTACCAAAACATTTATTTACCAAAACATCCTGAAGGAGAATATCCTGCCATCTGTTCATGACCTCAAGCTAAAGCGCACTTGGTTTCTGCAGCAGGACAATGATCCAAAACACACCAGCAAGTTCACCTCTGAATGGCTTAAAAAACAACAAAATAAACACTTTGGAGTACAACTAGTCAAAGAGTACTTTGACTAGTTGTACTCCAAAGTGTTCATTTTGTTGCCACAATCAGATTGAAGTCAGTAGACTTCAATCTGATTGTGGCATAACCTTAAAAAGGTGGTTCATGCTCAAAAACCCTCCAATGTGGCTGAATGACAACAATTCTGCAAAGATGAATGAACCAAAATGCCTTCACAGTGCCGTAAAAAGACTCATTGCCAGTTATCGCAAATGCTTGATTGCAGTTGTTGCTGCTAAGGGTGGACCAACCAGTTATGAGGTTTAGGGAGCAATCACACAGGGGCCATGTAATTTTGTTTGTTTGTTTTTTTTGTTGCCCCATAGTAATAAACACCTTCATTTAGAAATTGCATTTTGTGTTTACTTGTGTTATCGTTGTCTAATATTTAAATTTGTTTGATGAAAAAAATATTTAAGTGTGGCAAATATAGAAAAAAATGGGAAATCAGGAAGGGGCAAACACTTTTTCAAACCAGGGTATACATGTCATAGTTTTTCAGATCTACATTAAGTCGTGCTTCTCATTGCACCAAAAAGTCTCATGATGATATACACACATATATACAAACCTTTCCAGGTTCCAGAAATGTGAATGGATGATAAGTAAGATGTAGGCAAATGCAGAATGCAAGAATTGGACAAATTCTAGTAGGCTATGTGTCCACTGCTGGACATATCTCAATGCTGCTGTCTGTGACACGTATTCTATACCATCCAGCTCAGAACTGTGTGTCCATTCTGCCATGGATAAAATGAATGTATCTCACTCCTCGTCCATAGTCCTGGAATACATGGATCATCTGAAAAATAAATATCAGTAAACCATATTTGCCTATGGGTTCTGCACTGTTACTGAACGTTATTACATTTCACACTGTACATACCTGATTCCACTCCTGATCATTCCATTGCTTAAAGTAAACAGTGTCAGGAGTAAACAACTGGATAACCAGCTTCTCTGGATTCAGCAGCTGCAGAACATCGAATATTTACATCCACAGTCCCATCGTGGTGCATACCTGTTACAAAGATGTATTTGTACAAAGATTAGGGATCACCAATCACATCAAGTCATGGTTTTCTCTTGTATTATTCAAGCATTATAGAAACATAATCCTATATGTTATCAGCAAGTTTTGTTCTTCTGTTTCAAATACTATATTAAAAAAAATGACAACAGCTTAACTAAATGTAATTTTTTAAATTCCTTGTACTTTATTGTGCTCACGTGTACTGACTCTGTACAAACTATGGTTGTCATGTAATTAGGACTTAGATCTCAATACCGATAAAAATTTCGATACCAAAGAGAAGATTTTGACCCCATCCCACAACAGCAAAAGTAATGGCAAAAAATTCATATTTTGAAAAAGTTAACATGACCATTTTCAACATATTTTCACAATTCTAAGTTAGATTTAGCAAAATATCTGTTTAAGGTTAAGATTGTGATTGTGAAGATAAACTATACTGACCCTGCTAAAGGGAAAAACAGAACACAATATCAAAAATCTAAATAATTTCATTATTGTAGAAGAAATGTTATCATGGCATTAAAAATAAATTTTGGATAAAGTTTGGCATTAGCTGTCCTGAAACAGAGAAGAGAGCAGGAAGCAGAACTTGGAAGTAGTGCAAAGGACTTGGTCTGAGTATAGATACCCTGTGTGAGTGGTCTGAGTGATGAGGGTTACTCAGACCATGGCTCAGATTGGTGAGGTGACTAGACAGGGGTGGAGTGTGGGGTGATAGTGTTTTTTAACAGTCCAAATGGCCCTGGGGAAGAAGCTGTTTGTGAGTCTGGAGGTGTGGGTCATGATTAACCTGAGACACTGACCAGAAGGCAGCGGGTCAAACAGGTGGTGGGTGGGATGCAAGGGGTCGCCTATGATGGCCCTGGTTTTTCTGAGACAGGAGAACCTGGCGATGGTCTCCAGGGGTGGCAGAGGGCAGCCAATTATTTTTTGGGCAGTGTTAATGACCATCTGCACAGCCTTCCTGTTCTCAGTTGTGGCCCCTGCGTACCAAACACCCAGGCAGTAGAAGAGCATGTCCTCCACTGAGGAGCTGTAGCTTGTGGCCAGGTTACTTTTCCTCAGGACACGGAGGAAGTGCAGCTGCTGCTGGGCCTTCTTTACCAGGGCGTTGGTGTTGTGGGTCCAGGTGAGATCAGCGGAGATGTGGCTGCCCAGAAACCTGAAGGTGGAGAGAGATTTCACCAGTTCTCCATTTATGATGAGAGGGGAGTGGACCTGTCTGTGCCTTCTGAAGTCCATTATGAGTTATTTTGTTTTAAGGACGCCCAACTTCAGGTTATTTTCTGAGTACCAGTAGGACAAGTTCTCTACCTTGCTGTCTCATCTCAATCAGAGATGAGCTCAACCACGGTGGTGTCATCGACATACACATGCTAAATAAACGTCTATTACATTGCATCATGTCATCATCATGTTGAAGTAGATTTGATTTAGTTATTAAATATAAATCAAACCAAAAGCAACATCAATTTATTCAGAACCCCGGGTGTGGGAGAAGACTTTTGTCGCTCATCCAAGTAACGTCTTCAGAGGTTTCAGGGGCAATGAGACTCGTGCATTATAGATATAGACATAAATCCAATCAAACTTTCTTACATAACATGGGGTATTTGATTGCCCTAATCTACATGTTGAATAATTGCATATGTTTTCCTCCGTGGTGATAAAGGAAAACGCTGGCACATGATAGGACCTCTATCCTTCCAGGACCTGAAGCTCAGGAAAGCGCCACGCCGACAGCCAAACCCATCTATTCTCTGATTGGATTGTGATTGACATGACATTGACCAGCTGAAAGGAAGAAAAATCAGGTCAAAATTCGTACTCACAAGTTGAAACTCACACAGCCAGGACACTTGAGCGCAGACTTTTACACGTAGTTCTTTGCTTTGTATCAGACCTCAACAAAAAATTAATTGTAACTTGTGTAATTTTTTTTAACAAACACAAATCTTTTTTACACACACACACACACAAATTCTCATCTATAGATGCTCAAACATAACATTTTCAGATATTTTGGTTTACAAGGTTACAAAACTGAATTCACAACTATGCAGTCTGATTTACAAGTACAAAATATTTATGAACACAATTTGAGCCCATAGACTTTGACTTGAGTCCGAGCTGCTGTGACTTTCATCCATCGTGCTCCTCTTCCAAATAAACCAAAATAAACCAATAAAAAGCTCGGTCCTCTGCCTGTGTATGCTTAACGTAAAAGAAAAGAAATGTGAAACGGAGCTTAAGCAGTTTGAAGTTAAGCCTCTAATTCTGGAAGTCAGCTCATCCCACTTCCAGTAAATTTCATGTGTCAGCAGGAGTAGGGAGAGGCGCGGGGTGCACAGTTTCTTTTTTACTGCAAGTATATACGAATAGAAAGTGCAAGTAGATGCAAGAAGCCTCTTAGAATCAGGGGCAGATCTAGAGAAATTTTCTTAGGGTGGCATGGAAATCAAATGTGGTGGCAAAATCAAAGCCTTTTTTAAACACATTATATGTGTTTAAAATGATTCAAATATACACGTTTCATATAAATATAGTCTATAACTTTCTGTTTTTCTGTAGCCCCCATAATTAAATATTTCAGTTACATAAAACATGTGAATTTTGATTTTATGTACAGTATAGCCTTTATAATAAATAAATAAATATGTAGCCCAATAAGTATAAAATCCACAAAGCTACACAACAATGCTAAAGCTAACTTAGTGTATACTTTGAAGTCCGAACTTTCAACACAAGCTGAAATAGAGACTGAGCGTGGCTGCAGCTTATTGTTATGTCATCTTAAATCAGTCATGTGATTTGGAGGTGCAGCGTGTCCGTGGACCCCAGAGTAACACTCACAAAAAACAAGAAATAAAGTGGCAACAGATGATTTTAGGGTGGCACATGCCACCCCTCTAGATCCGCCCCTGCATAGAAGATGGCATTTTAGATGGCAAGTTATGTTTTATCATAGCGCTAACAATATTATAGTCAGAGCTATGATACAGTACAATATCATGTAGTACACAAAAAAGTCACTCGCTTTCAGTTATTGAGTTTGATATCCCATTCATTTGTAACAAGGAAGCAATGTATCCTTAAATTACTTAACTGATGTTTTCCTTTAACTATAGATATTCCTAGATAGTATGCTTGAGTTTGATTTGTGTATATAGTGACAGTAACTCATAACTTATTGAGTGTAAATGTGTGTGTGACACACCCAGAGTTGTAGTTTCCCAACAATAATTTAAGTTTGTGCTTCATAGCTTTTCAAACGTCTGGCTCTCCCTCTTCTCCGGTCCCAGCGGGCTACTGAAAATAGAGAAGGCATGATTAGTCGATTGATCCCAGCTGCCCTGCGAGAATCCCTGGTACCTCCCCCAAAATCCACTGCACCACCTCTCCTCTGCAGCGGATTTGCAGACCACACCCCGGTACAATGTGCGTTAATGATGAAAGACCGAAAGAAGCATAGGTAACACTGAAATCGCCAGAAAATATATTTTTTTATTTAGTATGACAATTAAATCACACTGTACTTGTGTTTAAAGTGTCACAATAAAGCAGTATAATTATTCAATTTAACTTTTAATATTTTATGTAGAAAAAAAATGTTTGACTTTTTTTTGGCAGCGTGGTGACAAGCTGGTTACCACCCTGATAAGGATAAGAGAATGGATGGATGGATATCATTAAATCCCACATTTAGTATTTCCTGTATGAAAGCCATATATATATAAATTATTCAACAAACATTTTCAATACAAATTTTTAATATCAATAAGGCATATTCATATAAGTGCTCAAGTATTACAACAGAATTCAGACAGTATGAGAGGTCGGGTTCTGTTTTTTTTTTTTTCCCATCCTGGTTCAAAGCTGTATCACTTATCCTGGCATTGTTGCCACAAATGATGAGTTTACCCGCGGACTTCTTCATCACTCACCCTAGCTTTAAAGTATATGAAGGAAAAGGAAAAAGTGAGATACAACCTTCAAAGTGCCTGAGAGCAAAGCTGTAGTTTTTTTTTTCCAGGGATTACAATGGTTCTTTGGTATTTAACCAAAGCAGCAACAACAACAAAAGAAAACTGTGATGATGTTAGAAGGTTGTACTCACTGTGGCTAGACTACATGAGGAAGGTTTTAAATGTTTCATGTTGCATGCAAGCCTGCATCGATTTACACATTTACACTTGGTCTCTATATGGTGTC
>VOQK01026917.1:0-15241 GCA_015052645.1 Benitochromis conjunctus
TATTTGGTCCATACTTGGAGTTTTTATTCTGTAATGTTAATATAACAACCCGTGATGCTGATGCTGAGTAAACAAAAATGACAAGTAAGTTTTGAATAAAGTAAAATAAGTAAATAAATAAATAAATAAAAAACCCTGGCATTGACCCATAACACTTAAGGCGTACCTGCAAATTGGCTGGTGCGTCTGTATGATAATGGCATTTAGCTATTCATATATCTGCTTATTCATATATCTGCTGCATTTAAGTGTCTCTCTGAAGACATAACTTTAGGACACTTGAATACAAGGAGACTCAGGAAACAGACTTTTTTTTTTTTTTTTCCTGTAGCAAGTATTCAAACCAAGTGGCAACATAATCACAGTATCAAAAACACACAAGGTACATATTGTGTTAAGAATGAGGAAACTGATGTGTGCAAAAACAGGGCCGTAATATAAGAAAGATTCTCATTTTTTCAAGTATGCCTGATTAAAAAAAATGTAATAAAAAAAAATATGTAAAATTCCTGAAACTAATAACATGACAAACTGTGTAACTGTATGGGAATGTGGAGGAGGTGCTCAGTCAAATAGAGCATCAAATTGCTATTCCAAGCATAAGATAATGAAAACCCCATGGATGAGTCTGCTGCAGAGAAGTGTTTTTGTAATGTGGTCAATACAGAGCGCAGACATAGCCAAGGTTTGATTCATACTGTGTTTTTGACATGGAATCGATATGTTCCTTAAAGTCTTAGTGTCAGTGTGCAAAACAAAGTGTCAACAAAATAACATTTGTTCTTGAAGGTAACTTAGCCTGTATGATTTATCGAATTCTACCACAAGAATACAGTAACAGGAAAAAAAAAAATATATGACAGCCTAACGGGCAATTATCAATAAAATAAAAAACTCTCATGCTGGTTACTGAAACCGTTTACAAATGAAATGTGATTGATTGACAGGTAAGAAATAGAAAACTAAAACAAGCAGGTGCCTTTCAGTGCAACAGCAAAACTATTCATTTGCATTTTAACTTTTGATACTCTTCAAAAAAACAATAGTTAACTGACTAACAACCAATACTCTGTTTATTGAGATTCCTTGGCAAAGACTTTAATATGCATCACAGAATAGCAAATGCCAATATGTGGTGATGTTTCTCCGGTGCGTCCACTTTATGTTCGGGAAATCACTTTTTATGCAGATCTGGAAAGCCAACAAAGAGAATTGCCTAAAGGTTCATGCTTTTGTGTATTTTAATCCAAAACCAGCAACTATACACAGTCTCTCCTGTAAAGAATGTGAATTTGAATAAAATCATTATTTTTCAAACTTATAAGTAGCAAACGTTAATGAAAGTATCCACTTGTATGTGAATGTAAAGTTCACCATGCCTGCTTAATACCATTTGAAAACATTTGAAAGATTGTGCTTACAACAATAAAACTTGTAATTACAAAACGAACTGATTAAAGAACAGATGACCAGGTAACCTCTGGGGATTCTGGTTCTTCTACTGTACACAAATGGTGTAAACCTTTCATAAACCAGAACATCAGTGAGAAGTAGTTAATTCAGCTCAGTACTATCAAAGTTTATAGTTTATGTGGGTGAAGAGTCATTTGAACAATACAGCAGGAAGAGTAGCGATTCTTTTGGGTTCACTGAGTCATTTCATTTTTGGCCATATTGAATAAAATATTAAATCCATTTTGTAAATGTTTGTCATTTTAAAGGTCAGAGGGGGAAATTATTCAGGAATTGTGATTGAAAAAAAACTAAAAAAAAAAAAATCTCAAGTCTTTATAATGAGACTATGATGTTGTCACCATGATGTCACCCACAAACCGGTGAGTGACATGGTAGCTATGGCCATTTTTTATACATCGTTCTCAAGTAAATGCGATTTGCATCTCTACTCATAAATTGGTCAATTTTTTTTTTTTTTTAAAAGCTGTTTTCAACCTCATGTATGCAGGGCATATTCTGTCGGGGTGTTGTACAACCAATAAACAAAAGCAAATGAGGTCCCTGAGTGGTAGAGCGCACAACCCCATTATGCAGCAGAAGCTTTTTCCTAAAATTTTATGGTAATTTTCCACCCTTTGTATCACAAACCTGTGTTTACTTCAATTATCTGAGATGGAACTCTAAAGGTTAACTGCTATTGTCTTTCACAAAAAAATAATAAAAGCTCTAGAACAGCTGAACTGACACAGTGAGGTTATTTGTTTTATTTTATTTTTATGTCTTTTTTTTTTGTTTGGTTGTATAATGCCTGTACACTCATATGATACACTACAACTGTCAAATGTGTCAGTTGTATGATTTGTGGCACAGAAATCTGCTGTCATGGGCTTTGGGATGTACTTAAGGCAAACACCTACCAGAGCCGCCATCTGTTACATATAAAATTCACTACTTGACACTGACAGCATGATAAACAACGCCCAGGATCACAGTAGTTGTTTAGTTCCTAAAAATTATTTTGTAGGAAAAAAAATGTTTTCATGGCACAGACTTTGAAGAAGAAAAAGACGCTTAAAGGTCATCAGGACCACTTTCCCCGTGTGCGGTGGTGCTTTATATTCAACAGAAGGGCCTCTGAAGGTAGAAGAATTGTTCATCCAGAGATTTGTCTCATAAATAGTGGAGGAAAAAACAAGGAAAAAGACAACACTGTAAGTCAGCATGACTGGCATATATATTACAAACACACCTGATCCGGTTTATGGAAAAACAGAGCAAAGCTTATCTTAGGGTTTTCAAATACTAGCAATTAGATTATCAGCTTAGATACTCATTCACAGCAGGATGAGCGCCGTCTTCACCTCCTCCAGTTGTTACAACATAAAGCATTACTGCAGATAGGCAGGCACGTAGCGCCGTCACTCACTAGTAACGGAAGTAGCTGCCGTTCACAATACTGAACAACACTTTAAGAGGAATGTCGAGAAAGTTAACAGCTACCATGAATATTAAAGAAGCCAACATTAACGTTAGCCATTTAACTATTAGCAGTGATCTGATAACCACATTAGCCATCGGTTAAGTTATCATTAAGGTAATAGCTAGCAGCTATGATTAATATTAACAATCACGTTACTGCGGGAGCGAGGCAGCAACAGTTAGTAGGCCTGCCCATGTGTGAAGCAATGTTAATTCAACGCTACAAGTTAATACAGTGTTAATACACAATGTTCATTTAACAAAATAACACAATTATTTATGTCTAAAAAGTGCTGCGTTTGGCTTAAAGTCATAGAGCGAAGCTGAGAAAAGTCTACAGACGTCTACAGAAACAAGGCAGCCTTTTAAATATTTGTTTGGCCATTTTTTTCTGGCGTTATTAGATAAATATCATAAAGACTGACAGGAAAGAGAGAGGGGAAGACTCAAACCATATGGTCGCCTGCTCATCCCACTGAGTTAAACCACCGCCCTACACTGTTGTTACTGTATTTTTAATGCTATTTAAGCCACCTGAACACTAGTGTCATTGCAGTTCTTCCTCTACTCTTTATTAAAAAGAGAAAAAATATTAATTTTGTCAGGTTCTTTTTCGCCCCTTGGTATCAAAACTGGCATTGAGTATCCAGTATTTGCATTGCTTCCTTGCTTGAAGCAATGAACATGCTTGGCTACATGATTACAACTTGTGACCCATTTAATTTAATTTAATTACTCTATTATAGTATCAAATTACTGTAGTATTTGTCAAGCTGGAGGAGAATATCTGAAATTAAAAAGGAATCAATCCACGTCAAGAGGTCTTGTTTTTCATTGTGTTCACCAAATGACAAAGTACTGAAAATATAAACTAAATCTTGGCTTCCTTTTGAAGTGTGTAGCTAAAGCATAATTTGTTCACATCAAACAAGAGAGGAGAACCTCCTGACTCATTCCACTGTATTGTTAGTGTAGAGAAAGGAAGGAGGGGTGAAATTCTCACTCCTCCTTAATTGGATGTAATAGCTAAAGGGAATAAACTTGGTTTGGCCTCAGGGAGGGGGAAGTAAGAAGACAGAGAATATGTTTGAGAGGGCTGAAAATGCTAAATATCCATGTAAACTATAAAGACAGACAGTGTGGTCCTAGTAAGCTGAACACGTATGCAGACTACCGTTCAGAAACAGCTTTATGAAGATAAAGGCACAAAGAGAAATAGGAAAAAAAAATTAACATACAGGAATGTAGACCGGAATTAAAGTCACCGGAGAAGCGAGACAGACGAGAGAGAGATCTGAAGAACGCAGCACATCACACAGATGAAATAGGTAAATGATAACAGAGCTCACACTGGCCACCAAGTCTGTGAAAGCTTATCGAAGGTCCTGGTCCAGAGAGACAGATAGAGATATCTACGCCTTTATTGCAGGGACATTTGAGGATGAAAGAAACCTTAGGTGCTCCTATTAAGTCAGACAGTTGGTGAGGGCACTCCCCCCTCCCCTCCGAGTTAAACAGATTTCTATATCTAGTGGAAGTAAGGGGTAAAAAAAAAAAAAGATATTCTGATTTTAAACAGGTCAAACAAAGGTCTCAGTCAGGTTTTACTTTATAACAGGGACATTTAAATCTTAGGTCTGTTGATGTTTGATATGAGTTTAGCTTTATTACTTGTTCTTATAAACCATTTACAACCTGCAAGTTGTACAACACCAAGTGTGTTGATATTCCTTGAGCTTTGACAAGCTTTGGAAGTCATCAGCTATGCAGGATAGATGTCATAGAAACTGATACTTTGGTGAGAAGTCAAAAACGTACAGATCCTTGGTTTTCGTTGGTACCACGTGATGTATGATATGGCCTGTAAATATGATTTTTCCTAATACGCTTAAATGCTAACCCATTGATGAGTATAATCACAGCAGTAAGTAACCAATGCAAGCAGTTTTTTGCATTAAAGCGCTGCTTTCTTTCATTATAAGTTTCTCCTTTTAAACTAACATGTAATAAAGGGGGCAACTGCAACCAAACAAAACAGAACAGTATTTAATTAAACAGGCAATTGGATACATTTGCTTTATTAACTGTTAAATCTAACTTTAGAAGCAACACAATCTCTCTTTTTTTGTATTTTCTCAGTGAGTTCCAATAAACAACAGCGAGAGTGTAACTGTGGCAATAAAGCAAGACTTCTCATCATCAAACTATGCACAGTGCGTTCAGTATATTCCCAACCCTGGTAAGGAAGATGATGATGATTTCAGCACTGGCTAGAATGCAGAAAGAAGCAGTGAAAACATAAGAAAAGCCAATTGTTTCCTGTTTATTTGTGGGGGGGTTTTATCTGTTGTTAGGCATTAAACAAATGCTTGTTGCAGCTGTGTTACAACTTTGATCACTATATGTTAAAAGCATCGCATAACTGGTATGGTTCGGTTGAGCTCCAGTCAGCGTGAGGCTTGAGGTATCACCAAATGTAATAATCACCTCAAAGGCCTGCACACCCAAAAATCTGTCTTTGGAGTCCTTGTCATAAAGCAACTTCTGTTACTACAAAAGCATCCAAAAATGGAGCTCAAAGGATTGGAGATCTCTCTTGCCAGCCGGGAGCATCCTCTGAATTTTATAAGTTTGGTTATGCTGAAATCACCTTCTTGCTCTTTTCTTGCCTCTACCGCTTCTCTGACTTCATAGTGGGAGTGTGCTAAATTTATTTTTTAGCCACTCTGTACTGAGATATATTCCCACAGGAGCTCAAAATTCCAGATAAAACCATCAAGGCTAGAGTCCATGGTGTGGTTAAGACCTAAACTGTGCTTAGAGAAAGAAAAAGTAGAGTGGCTTGAAGGGAGGGGTTTGAAAAAAATGCCCATCTAGCTTATTTCTTTTCTTTTGTGTAAAGGTCTCCATCCTTGTTAGGAATAAGCTGGTCCCCCATTCTGCCCTCTACTGTTCTCATTACTGTGCATCCTGCCTCAGCCAGCTCTAAGCCCCGCAGAGGTGCACAGAGGGCTTTCGTCTGAGGATAAGATCGATACCTCTCCTCATCATGGGCCAGGGGCAGCGATAATGCACTCAGCCCAAGGCCTAGAGGGTTCACAGGATTTTTTCTTTTTTCAGCAACTTGGGATCTAGCTTTTTCTGAGGTGAACCACTACAGTATGAACCATGACTACAGAACAAATGTATGCAACAGTTACAGAACAACAAAAACAATATAGGTTTGAAAAAATTAAGAGCTCCCTAAAAAATCTTCGATACACAGATGCAGAAGCACGAACTAATCTGACAGGGAAAATTATTCACTGCCCACATCATGCACCTGTCACGAATGTCTTATTAATCTAGTACTTACAATTTGGATTTGACATCTTTCAGCCCTATCCGAGGGATAATGAATAAGTGGTTCAACAAGCACTGTGCCTAGCAATCCTCTTTTAAAGTGTCTTTCCATGACACACTAGTTGCAGTGAAATACACAGCATCACAATTTAAGTGTGATGCCAAACTGCGTTATTAGCAGTGTTAGTGTCCTTTCTCTATCTATTCTATTACATAGTAGCAGTTGCTCTTTTTCCCCAAAGTATTTCATTACATTACTTAATTATTTCCCGGCGAAAGCAATTCTTTGCAAACATATTGTTACATTACTTTTAAATTACTCCATTACATGGCCGGAGACACACTGTCAAACTTAACATTTAACAATATAAAACTTGGTGGCTCCAGTTCCACACACTGACACAAAAACCCATTGTAATGAGGAACACAAGCTTGTTCCTTAGGTGTTTACATATTACACAAGGCCATTAAAGACAAAGGCATTAAAGCTGGAAACCAGCCCAAATAGCACTTCCCGGCGCCAAAGTGATTCTGCTGTTTAACTAACCTCTGAACGATCTCAGCTGATTTTACACTTTGTTTTATTTTATGTTACTTATACAAAGTGTTCAAGCGAAAGTTAAAAGCTGCAGTACTTATTTCAGGTTTAGTATCCCTTTAGGCTGATGTTAAAGATGCAATTAAAGATGATGATCATGCTTTCACAGTTCTGAATTTCCATCTAGAACACATAGTTGATAAATATAACTCTTTTAGAGCAAAATAAGCTGGGGTGATGAGGTCAATAATAATAACATCTAGTGGATGCCTGTGCTATTGTTTGGCCTCCTGTTGGCACCTAATGTATGTAATTACATTGAGAAATGTGAAGAAAAAAAAAATAGGGGCAGTAGATGTTTTAATGTTGAAATATGGGTCATTTTAGCCACCTGTAGGTGGTTGCTAGGCAACGTCCCAGCATCATAATGCCATGCATAATTAAACTTTTGTAGCGATACTTGTAGCGACACAAGCAAATAAGACGGTTTTCCATGTATTTATGTAGGAGAAAAAAACAAACTACAATCAAAAGTATAGAAAAAGTAACATTTTATAATGTGTTTTGTTACTATTATATTTACTTACTAATACTTAGAGGTACATTCACTGCAATGCGGAGGTAATAAGTCAAGTTGTTATAGGAAACAACAAAATAATTATACTGTAAGTAAATTTAAGTAGTGTGTAAGTAATTTTAGGTACTGCATAATTTTGGGGCAATTTTACAGAAAAAAAGTAAGATGGAGTATTATGGAATGAATTAATCTTACATGTTTACATCTTTATATTTTACATCTTTATTTAATACTTATTCTGTTGGTGTGCATCATGGATGTTCTATTATTCGACTGTCTTAAGTTGTCTTAAGCCACTCCATAATACGAGTCTTGCCCTGAAAAGTAAAGTATACTTACAATATAACATGAGTAAATATGTTTTTCCACAAAATTATGAAGAAATTATGCAGTAAATTAGTTATGCAGTACATAAAAATTGTTGCATTATTTCTTGAAAACATATATTTTTAGAAATTACTTACACAAAAATGTGTGTCTCCTTTCCTGTAAAACACCACAAGTCATTCACAACAAAAAAATACTTGCATATTGCTTAAAATGACTTACATACTACTTAAAATTACCTATATTATAATTGTTTATCTGTTACCTGTTAAAAACCTCACTTGGTACCTGCTTTATCCGGTGCACCTTGCTAAGTATGTGTATATCAATATAATTACATAGAAATTTCAAACAAAATACACTGACATTGCATTAAATTACAGGGGAATTACACCTTTTTTGTCCCAGGCCATAAGGAGAAGTAGAATTAAAAAAAATAGAAAACTTTATTTCATTCAGTTAACTATCTATCAAATTACAGAAAAAACAGAAATATGGATATCTCTCAGTCACAAAAGTAAAAGCCAAAACAATTAGATAGTACTCGAATCTTTTCTCTGATGTAATTCTCAGACTGGCAGAGACGCATAGCATCAAGGCTTTTTGATGGATTGTGCTAATTATTATGATTCACAAGCATCCTATTTCAGGTTCTTGCTCATTAAGAGCTAGAAAAGCTAATTGGATTAAGTAAATATATCATTTTCCAATACAGCCATATCACAAAGGAGTAATGCCACTTGGTGCCTTTCAATTTTTTACATAATTGCGGTCATCAGATTAAGTATTTGCACAGACATACTGAGCAGTGTGGTACAGCCGTTTCAGACTGCTTATTGCTGTAATGCCATCATCTGCATGTTGGTTCACAACTATATTAAACAAATATATTATTTTTAATGGTTACCACTCATATAATGGGCGCACACATCATTCTCTTAACCTTATCTTTTACTTTCTGTTGCATGCTTTACTATCTATCTAAAACTCTCGTGAAGATGAATATGTCCTTTTAAAAAGCAAGCTAAGTGAGTTTCGTTTTAAATACGTTTAAAGGTTTGAAGATGTTGGTAATTTGCCAAATTTGTTCTTCAAGTCCTGTTGAGGGAAAACTATGAAAGACACCTGCTTCCCACCAACATTGACTGGACAGCTGACGCTCTGATGCAACTTCACAACATGCCTCTCTGCTTTCTTTCACCCCCACCTCCCCCTTTTCTCTCTACACGCTCATTACAGATGCCCTAGTTTGCTTGTGAGCCAGGAGAGCCTCGCTAGCCTCATTACAAACTTGGACACCTCCCATCTTTTGTACCTTTTTTCCAGACAAGATCTCCCACATTCATGCTTGTATCCCAGAAGTAGCATAAAAAGATTCATCAAACATGTATAAAGAAGTAGAGCTCACATCTCATCTGAATCTTCGCAGTAACCGCTGAAGAGGAAGGTGTCAGTGACGGAAACTGCCGCTGCAAATTAACAGGCAAGGAAAGAAAAATAGGCGAAGCAAAAAATGCATTTTAGCTGGAAACTGTGACACAAATTCACAGGATTAATGCATATTCAACAACACATCTAGGCATTTCTTTGACCCTGTTCCTTAAATGTTTACCTCATTAGCCCCTCGTGTTGTCATCATGTTTTGCATGTGGCATTTTGGATGAAAGAAAAACTATGCCACACTTTTGACTGAGCAACGCTGATTGAAAATTCACAAAGAATGCACTTGTACGGCAAATGCAAATGTTTTGTCATTTTTCCCAGCTTCTGCAAGTGTTTTTGTGAGACAGGGAGACACAGAGTGCTTCAGAGAACCAATCCAAAGTTTGATAAAAGAAGGAAATGTGTCTAATTCAATACTTCCACATTTTTGCTTGATCATTTTATCAAGAAAAAATGTAATCAAGATTTGTGTAAAATTCTGCATGTTTATTTTCCTGTCAGAAACTCCACAGGAGGACTAAACCATGCAGCTCACAAATGTCTAATGGATCCTGAAGCCCGTTAGCTTAGCATAAATACAGGAAATAGGAAGGCCTTGTTTCATTCAACTAGTTCTGGTGCTAAATTCGATTAGATAAAACTTTATTAATCCCTCGGGTGGGTTCCTTCGGGAAATTCAGTTTCCAGTAACACAGCACCGTCAGATTTGCAGAGTTGAATACCAAATAAAGGGAAATTGGTAAAATCCTCATATAAAGTTTTGTTTTTTGTGGTTCGTGTTTTCACATTATTAGCAAAATAATCCCATGTTAAAAACTGCTAAGAGGCAACAGATCGCAACAATGACACTGTTATAATAGGTGTATTTTATGGTCATGCACACATATTAAACATTAAAATCTACAAAAACTACTCTTTGTGTTGTAAGTATAATCAAAGCCTACACCAGTAGAACTACCTGTTTTACCTTTGACATGAAGAAAAGTGAGATTTTCACCCGCTTCTATCCACTGCAAAACAAAGCTTCCTTTTTTTGCAGCAATACCTGCTGCATGCAGTGCCGTGTTTGACGTAAATTTTAACGCTTTAGTTAATGAGAATTTTAAGAGTTAACTTACTTATATAAAATTCAGTCTACTAATGAAACAATTAACATTATTGCAGATTAACCAGTACTTTTAAAAGCCGTGTTTAATCAAATTAAACATAAAACAGGAGACTGTTTACTCCCGTTAAATACTGAATGAACAAATCAGAGAATGACACTGATCTCCTTTTCTTGCCAACAGAACAATTACAGTCCCCATTAATTAATAGCACATTTATTTAAATGAAGAACATATGGATGACATGATGAGCTACTTTCTACTGTCTCACAGCATAGCAGGTCTTTCACCTGCCACAATTTATTGTTAGGTAAGTTTATACGGGTTATTTGAAAAGTCAAAAATTGCTGGTAAGGTCTGTTTGATGTTCTTCTTCAACACAGGAAACATCGTAGAAGGACATGAAAAATATCTTCTGGTTCTTGTTCCCTTCATACTTCACACCCGAAGGCCTAAGCTGTGCATTGTGTGCAACGAAAAGGGCAGGCCTTGACAAATTGAATTTTTTTTTTCATCCTGCTTACCCCTTGGTCAGTGAATTTCATGTAGCAGGCACTACTTACTTACAGATTCAGTGTCAAGCAAGAAAAGCCTCAGTGTATGAGTGATGATGCACAGTCAAGGCTGATTACTGAGCTTCAACGTAAAATGCTGTATTCACTTTTCAGTGATTTTACTTTGTCTGTGCCTTAGCACACATCTTTAAAAGATAACACATCTTTGTAACAGAACAAAGTAAAGATAAACACATTTTCTGTGTTAAGCAGATACTGCTAGTGTCCAGTCCATAGCATTATTCCTATTCTCCAACCATATCTCCAACAACATGCAGCAACAACTAAAGAACTTTGTTTCTACGTGTATAATTATAACTTCTAGAGTTTGTGTATGCAAGAGACAGCAAGAGTGAGAGTGCAATATCCCACAAAGACTCTCCTTCAGTGCACTGAACGCAGTTAAAAATACACACTGCAATTTAAACTTTGAACTTTTCAGTTGCTAATTTAATCTGTCACACTCTTCACAGGTTCAGCACTCGGTGCAGAACAAGATTTCAAGCTTGTTTAGTCACAATACACTGGCGAAATCTGCAATAGAGCACGCCCACCCAGGACAACTGAACAGGTTAGAGAGATCAAAGGTGTAAATATTTCATGTACCGCAAACAGTGGTGAATAATATAGAGACCGATTTGTACAAAGGTGTGTTTTAGAAGCAAAATAGATTAAATAGGACAAATATGGTGAATAATGTAAGTTAGAATTAGGTTGGGTATACAACATGAAAACAAAACTAAACCTTTCAAAATAAGAGGGAAGTAGCATGTTGAAAGCTGGAGTGGTCATACATAAAGCATAGGCTGGCATTTGTTTCATTTCTTCCCGTCTGCTTCCTCTGATTTTTTCCTCTAGAATGTGAGAAGTCCTAAAACAGTCATAAAATTAAACATGACAACACCAGTGATGTAACGCTTGCCTGTGCGGTAAATGACACACTGCATGCTGCACTTTTTCTTCTTTATAAAATATGAAAAAAAAAAAAAAAGTGAAAACAAACAATTCAATGACTCTCGTATAACTCAGTGGTCTTCTTTATCACTGAGAACATCTATTTTGGGGTTTCTGTTTAAAAAAAACAAACGCGTTTTAAACACCACATGGCCAGCTTGTGCAGCAACAAGCATATGGATAGTATCAATGCATATCATTACATCTGCACATTCTGGCAGCCACTTATCATCCTGTATTTCCACACATGCTGTATACAGTTTTAATTTGAAAAACAGCTGAATAGAGGTGCAGTTAAACTGTAAATACACAACTTTGCTAACATACCAGTTGTGTCCCAGCAGTTAGCTAAATCTGAAAATGAAGCAGACTGATGTTACTCTGCTATGAAGTCTGAAGTAATTGTCCTGATGTGTCTGTTACATAATTGCCTTCTTTTGTCTGTGTCTACCCCACTTGGGCAGCATGGTGGTGCAATGGTTAGCATTGTTGGCTCACAACACAAACATTCCTGGTTCAAACACAATGGCTGGTGACTTTCTTTGCAGAGTTTACATGGTCTCCCTATGTGGGTTCTGTCTGAGGGCTCCCACAGGACTATGAGAGCTCAATTGTTTAGTTAACTGATGATTTTGAAATCGTCCGTGGCTGAGCAGTAGATAAAGTGCTTAAAGTGTATAGAATAAATTGTTGTATGAGAATGTGGTTAAACACAGCTTCTAGCCTAAAGCGCTTCACCGTGACCAGAGAAGTACTAAATAAATTCTGGTCTGGTTCCATTTCCACTCATCAGTGTCTCTGTTAGTAATGCAATGACAGCTCAACAGCAGTTCGGTTACAACATTTATGCCACAGATTTGGTCTTGGTTTCAGACGTTGTTACACTTTGTTCCATTAACAAGAACACCCATAGAGCGCAATTCAAAATGAGGCAGGGGCTGCACTGAAACTTTGATGTTTTATGCTGATGTCGGCATTGGTAATATGGAAACTAAAGCTTTTTCCCAGTTCATGTGACCGTGACCTTTAAGCATTACATATGAAAAATATGATTGGAGCAGAATAGGCTGAAATCTTTAAACTGTAAAAACTTGAGATTTTAAGATATTTTCATGCAGTGTGTGATTTTAAAGAACTTTGCATCAGTGTAACCTTGTGTAACCTTTTCCAAAAGAAAGGTGTGTTGTACAGCTCTCTTCATGTCCTTTCATTATTTATTACTTGAAATTTTTTCAAGGTCAACTTTGACCTTGGGTGCTAACAATGAAGGTTTAGGTCAAATGCCAACCTAGGTAGCCATGTCTCCTAATGCTCAGTTGTATACTGTTGTGAAGTTTGAAGATGATCCATAAAAAAAATTATGGGTAATCTAAGCTGATTTTTTCATGTTTGGTGTGATCTTGACCTTTCACCAAAATTGAATCAGCTCGAGCTGTTATTAGCATCTAGCATAACACAAAATTTGAAAAATGAAAACAGACACTCTCCCTTCAGGTGGAGAAATCTGTTGGATATTTTACTGTTAATGTATCTACTGTACGTTGCACATGCTGGGAATGGCTCTAGCCTTCAATGAGCCTGAAAAAGACGAGTGGATCGAGAACTGGGGAGTAGTTCTTCCATATTTAACAAAAGTTAAGAAGTAGAAAGAAATAATAACTTTTTGATCACAAATCAAAGTGAGTGCTTATTAAATTCAGTTCTGTTTCATTTAAAGCATGCAAACTGGTCACAGCGGTGTCAGATATTACTAAATGTGCGTATTTATGTGCATTGAGACTCTACCAAAAGAAGTTATCTGAAACTTGTGCCTCAAAGTACAAATCCCATGTAAGTTGTTGCAACCTTTGCCCTTTTGTGAGGGCAGTTGACTGTGACTATGCCTGACTTTGATTTTCGGAGAGGAGTGGTTTCTGTTCGATGAACATCATATTAAAGGGAATTTTCATCCTGGCTCTCAGCTCTTTTTTCCGCCCTCTTTCTACCCGTGGCTGGTACAACAAACCCCAAAGGCAATCTAAAACATCTGGACTGAAAATGTTGCACTTAAAAAAAAACCCCAAAAAAACTGCACTTATCTTCGAAATGGATAACATATACATTATGTCGTTACCTCAAATTGCTCTTCTGAAAAAAAAAAAAAAATGTTTAAAGCACAGGCTTCCAGTTGAAATTTGTCATATCCAGACTGATCGTATCCCGCTTCCTCTCAGTCACTCACCAGCCTCACAATTCCCTGTTTGTATTCAGCGCAATTTAGTGTAAAATCGGGCTGACTCACACAATAAATAAATGAATGTTGTTTTGTGTTTTGCCAAATGAGTGAAGTATGGATGCACTTCCACGCTGTGAAAAGGAGCCAGAATTGCTGCCTAGACTTGGTGTGATGACATTTCTGGGTTACCTCTCCAAGCTTCAAGCACATAAACCAACTCTTCTGTACACACACAAACACACACACACACACACACACAAAGAAAAACACACAGCATATTCAGTACATGTACTAATATACTCAAATGTAAGTTAAAATACTGAATAATACAGAGTTGGCAAGTCTTGAAGAGTAAAAGTCTGAAAACATCTAAAATAAATTTTAAAAGAAATTATATGTTGTAAACCAGTTACAGTGTTTAATTAATTTACATGAGTACTATAATTATTTCTTGAAGGTTTTATGGCATCATAACTGTCAATCAAAGTCAGAGACATAATTCAAGACATTTTTTAATATGAAATAGACTGAGCTGGGACTCTTTATTTAAGTACGTCCTTGGGACAGAATCAGGAGGCATCATCTCCTTGGGACGACAGGTGGCTTAAGAACTTAATCTCATCTGAACTAAAGTAATCAGCCTGGCCTGATTGAAAGTGGTGGGTTACATTCTTTGTTTGTCCCCCACTAAAAGTAAAACAAGCTGAAACTGCTTACACCTCGTCAGACGTCCAGGCTGCTGCAGTTCAGCACTTAATGCAAAATACTTTATTCTTCCTATTGATCTCATGGGGAAAGGTGAAGTCTTTCACTCATGGCCAAAACCAATAATGAATGCTGATACTGGTGTGACACCTCCCTGTCAAATCCACTGCACTCAGCAGCCACACCCACTGAGTATAGAAATTGTGCTTGGCTGAGGATACACTTAAAATCCACATTGACACTTGTAAGCGTTTCATTCCTCCCCCCTCCCAAATACCTATCCTCTTCCCACACACACACACACAGAATACACACACCTACACTTGGCACATCTAGTTTGTATCTGCACAGGCATTTATTAATGAAAACAAAATCCTTAAAATAATATACAGAAAGATAGATACAAACATTTTAATGATATAAGAGAAAACTCTTAGCATTCCAGCCAAAAAATGCCCTCGTTTATCGACCAACTTGACTGTTACCTATTGTTTACCTTGTTAGGCTTCCTTATCCATGAAAAGTTTGGTTTTAATCTTTTTCTTG